>JANTFA010135612.1:0-12980 GCA_026413405.1 Phytosciara flavipes
ATTCAAGCAGTATAAACAAACATATAGAAAAACATTTCACAAAACAAAGCAAAATTAGAATTGGGAATGCTCGCTGAGTTCGGTTTTTTCCACAGTTTTTGCTTAGGATCTTATGGTTTAATAGTGCCGGGTTGCTGTTACATTAGCTTGCTGGAATGTGATTATAAAATCAACAGTTAACCCAAGACTGTGAACTGTTGACGAGGTAGCGCCCAATCAGTTATTCGACTGACAAACCACTTTCTCTACATCAGATGAACTCGACTGTGGTGATCTTTTTTTGTTTAAGAAAAGTGTGACAAAACTAACCTGGAAAAATGGCGATTGGCGCTATCTTCCCAACAATTAACAGATTTAATCAAGTCAATTTGATAGCAGACTACGTTGAATGTGGCGAGAGTAGTTCCTTAAATGAAGGAGCGTGTATTCAAGCAACTCGCATTGGAAACTATAGTTGCTTACCTCGCCTTCAGCTTAGTGTTGCGAACGCTACACTTCTTGTCAGAATCTTCGTCTTCTTAGCTTTATTTTTGCCTACGACTAGTGCTTGCAATAATTTTCCTAATTTTCTAGTCATTTTGACTTTCAAGTCCAGCGTTTTGAATATTCAATTGAATTCATGGCCGGTATGCATTTCTCATTGATCGTGTTACGAGTCTACCATTCAGAATCTCCTTCTTCTCTTATTGTGTTAGCCCGAATCGCTTTTGTCGCTGTAGCATTTGGCCGGCCCAACTGTGCTTTGGTCTTCACTTTTTACTCACTTATTTAGAGATATCTATCGAAAGAACTTTTCTCGCCACATTGGTTCCATTGTGTTAGTAGACTTTAGCAAACCATTCGTTTCTTTCGTTTTTGACTTTGTCGAAGATGGTTTCTTTTATGTTCAACGTGCATCTTGATGTGACCCGTTGAGTAGGTTTTGCCCTTGATTTTTGGTGGGGTGCACTTCTTGTCGAAATAATAATTCGATTTGCTCAAATAGAAACAAGTGACTTCGCTAATCTCACAAATTGTCCCGAGTCAATGAACTACTTCGAGCATACAACATAATCTCCGATTGATCTGGTTTGGTAAAATCAAGGCTACTTCCTAGCGCCATTTTACATTTTCTATCATCTGTCTGAAAGTATGCCCCACTTTTCGAAGCAGTAGTAATGTTTTAGTGTTTGAAGTACTAGATGACTTCAGACAATTTACTACATTAAGAATTGTGGCTCGTTTTGCCATCTTCTGTATGCTGTAGGAGGAGAAGTTAAACGCGCATACTCTCATTGAATTATTTCAAACAGATTGCATAAGATGTAAAAGATGTCAAAACCCCGGCACATTGTAGATTCCAAATCTCATTAAATTGCTTCATTGCTTCTGCCAAATTATATATTCAAACGACGAGCTTACCCAATTCTCGTACTTACAAACTCGGTGTAGCATTCCAACAAAATGTATATATCAAAAACGACTTGCCTAACTAAACGTATCAACAATATATCAGACAGAAACAGTAAACGAAGGAATATGAAGTGGAAGTAAAGCAATTGAGCTGTGTTTATAGTATAGTGATATGGATTGGTAAAAGTGAGTGAGACCCACTCTATATATACCCGAAAGGAATCCATGTGCGGTGTCTGTGAGTGTGTGTGTGTGCATGGAGTGGAGCATTTTCCTTTTTGACCGTGTCGTCGCCTCTGCTATACGTGTGTATGATCCTCTATAGCAGAAAATGTTTTTTTTATATTTCAAGTTGAGAGAGCATATTGGCAAAGTTAAAGAAAATATAATTCTTTTGCTTTTTTCCACTTCTCTTCTTCTTCTTCTTCATCATCGTCGTCAGTCGTAGTCTTTTTGTTGCCATTTGGGATCTTGCATGGTTATTTGGTGCTTTTGCGCAAGATGTGACTTCGTCCCATTGGTATGTGTGTTTAAAGGCTTCTTTTTTCATCATCATCTTCTTCTTACTCTTCTGCTTATTCTTGAACCAGCAAAAGACGTCTTGAATTATTAATCTATATCAATGGGCTGGGTTGGTTTGAATGAAAGATACATTTAAAGGAAATTATTTAATTTTACATGCTTTGTTATTTGTTTTTATTTTTTCTTCTTCGTCTTTTTATTCATTTTATTAAAATATTCTATTAATCTGAACTGAAAATATAAAAAATTTTTCCCCCGGTATATTCCACCAATGATGATGGTGGGAACAATTTTTCACTCATGGCAGAAGACAACGAAGACGAAAGAAGAAGAAGAAGAAAAAAACATTTTTATTTTGCCTCTGTTTGAATATTTAATTGTCTGTGGGTCTCTGCATAAATTATTTTTGGTCAAATGACTTTTGAATTTTTTTTTCGTTGTTGTTATTTTTCATGTGAAAAAAATATTAAAAAAAAAAAACATTCCGAAACTCTGGGTGAAAAAGTTAATTTCATTCACATTCATTTAATGATAAATTAATATTTTCTTTTGTATTTCTTCAGGTGAAAATATAAAAATTTTCGTATGTTTGTTCGACATTGCAGACGTTAGCATAATTTATAAATTTAATCATTGTTTCAACACACAAAACGACACACACAGACGAAGATGGTTTAAGGTCAAGTGAACTATAAATGCTGATGTTGGCTGCTATTCATTTTATATGGATTTAATGAAGACATTCCACTGGGACTGGGTTGACAGATGTGTACAGTTTTATCGTTATGTTCACACGTGCATTGTGTACATTTTCGTTATTATTCGAGATTACAATTTAATTTCAGTTCGAATTAATTGTTCGATTGTCGGCTTTGAAGTTGTATTAGACAAGTACTAATCTTACACTTGAGAATAGGAAGTCGCCCTCACTATCGTTCTCCTTCTATCTCTCGGGGTTAGCACAAAACCTCATCTCACACTTTCTGAGTGTTGTCATCAGTTTTAAATTCTTAATAACTCGTTTCAAGTGAGCAGAGTTTTTAGTCAATAGTGTGTCCTACTCTTCTCTTAGGTGGTGCATTGAAGGAGGTAGGACAAAACGTTGAATCAAAAAATGTAAACTTGTGGAGTTAGAGACCATTCATAAATCTCGTCCTCACTTTTTACAGATTTTTAGACTCCCTCCCTTCCTATACCTATTTCTATAACAATTAAGTCATCGTACCCCCTCTCCCTTTCAAATATGAGGGGATTTATGAATGAGCCGTTTTATTTGGAATTTTAATCTGATGACAGCACTGAAAAAGAGTGACTTCATTTGTGAACAGCTTCTTGTTGTCACTACACTGTAAGAAAAACCGAAATTCTGATAAATGGTGGCCATAATTATCAACTTTCTGTTGAAATTTCATGGTCTGTTCCATTTGACCACTTCAGTGGAGTAAGGCTGCTTTTTTAAAAGAATTTCCTTTCGAAATTGAAACTGGAAAGGGGCTGTTCGTAAATGACGTCACGCCTTTTCAGTGTGGTCATCAGATTAAAAGCCGTAATAACTTGACACTTTTTCGAGTCAATATTGTGTCCTCTAAATGCACCTTCTAAATAGGTGGTAGGACATAGAAAGTCATGACTCAAAAAATTGCACACTTTGTCGAGTTATTTACAATACTGAAAACGCGTGACGTCATTATGACCAAACAAATGAGAAAGTTGGAATCAAATGTCGGTCTTTTCCATCTGTCAAAGTGACATTTAAGTATATCTACGCCAGGTTATGGTCATATACGTCGCATAGATGTAGCGACCTAAACTAGAGGCTTACTGCAGCAGAACGAATAGTCAATAAAGTGAGCGAAATTCAGCTTAAGCCGGTTAACTGTTAAACTCTAGTTCAAAAACTGATTTGACTCTTCAAACAAGCTTCACTTCACTCCTTCTTTTAATTTCTCCTTTCATCAAATTACCTACCATTCTACAAATTGACTTTTACGATTCTCAGCTAAGACGTTACCTAAGAGAATTCAGTGCACATTGTTACCACAACCGGGCTCATATTAAACGTAGGATAAAGTCAAGGAGGCGCAAAGTTCAGTGGGGAATACACCTCATGTACGTTTCTTGTGTGTGAAACGAACCAAAATGCAGAGAACTTACATTTTCTCCATCGTAGTGGCATTTCTCTTGGTTTTATTGCAGTCTAAATATTTTACGACACTAAATCAGCAGAGATGTAAAATTCGGTTTCTGAATAACGTTGGAAATGGTTAAGACTGTCGTATCACTTCGAAATGCATAGACGTGCGATATAATTGCATTCATTTCCATGGAACGTAGAGTTTATTGTTTGAGAGTTTCGGTCAATTTGGCCCTCAGCAGATGAGATTTTAATGTTTCTCTGTATCTAGATATCTATGGAAATCCAATCAATAGGTCAATTAGCCTGTCACGGCCGGCGAGGATATCACCAGTATTTTTACCGGGTCTATTACTTCCTTTGATGAAAATTGTTGTGTAATATTGGTTTCAAATCTTTTTTACCAAAGTTTGGTAACCAAACATACGTTTTGTTGTATAAGACCGAGAAAATTTTCATTTATTTTTTGGCGTTCTAGCCGCCCATAACAGGTTAAAGCAAATCACTTATTTTGTGTCGCCTTACAAATTGGACAATTAAATAAAACAAATTCGAACACAAAAACACACCGCCAAAATAAAAGTTTTCGCAATCTAATCACAAAGACCTCAAAATATCGACAAAATAGACGTTCTAATAATGAAACTAATTAATCAATCCAATCAAGGCTCTGGAGATTATTTCAATTTTTCATCGTAATGTGTTGTGGAAAAATGTTAATTGAATAGAGTGGGCTCTTCTAAATCAATATACGAAGCTACTTTAAAAGTTTAAATAAAAATCTGTTCCAACGCCCTCATGTGAATCCACTGTCATCCGTCCTCTCACACCAATTAATCTTCCTATTTATTGGTTATAATACACCAGCATTATCATTTAATCATCCACCCCGCCAACACCCGAACAATTAACGATAATCAAAAATATTTTCGTTCATTTCTCTATCACCTCAACGAATCTTTCAACCAAACATTGCCATGAAGCCAATACACACTCACAAACCGACAAGAGAAACAACAACAAAAAAACGCATAAAACCTGAAACAATGCCGAGCAAACATATCACGAATGTAATGCCATACACATATCCACGTTTATACATAATAAATAAGTCGACCACCCCCCTCTAGACTCTCACATCCTTTTTTTTAGTTGAATAATTGAACCCCGGATTTCGTATTATTGTACATAACACAACAACGGAGAAGGAAAAAAACACCATAAGCAATAGTTAATCATAACAATATAAATATGTGCGCACTATTTGGTAAAAGAATTGATCAACGGAACGGTTACCCTCTTTAACTAAATCATCTATACCATCTCTATGCCATTTCACAATATTTCACATTGTTGTGTATAGCATCAACATATCAAAGCAGCATAGCCCCATATCCCGAGTGGAAAAACGAAAACCTCTCACAAAAGCCTCAATCGGCATAAGTCACTGAAGTCGTGAGACTTGGACTCAGACTCGGGCTTCACATAAAGAGCTGGGGCACTCAAGTCCCACATTATTTCATACAAATCTTACCAGTCTACTCTCTGTTCTGTCATTTTTCTTCGAACGATCACACAATTTTGAAGGACTTCTTGAGCTCTTGTCCAATCGAACATTTTCTTACACACCTTAGGATTATTCAATCTTCAACCTCTACATCATTCATCTTAGGGTTCTCATTGATTCTAGTTTGCTGCGAGCCAGATAGGGTTGTCCATGATTCAGCTTGAAAGGATTCCTCTAATGACTTACTGCAAACAGCGCTGGGCCGCCACTCAATATGCTAGCACTTATATGTCACACTGTCACAGTAGACTAATAGTGGCAACTAACAACCGGTGCGTCACTCGACTGCCAGCCGGACTAGCTACTAAATTCAGTTCATTCAATATAATTTAATTGTACCTCTTCAACCACTGTTTGATAGCCAGATGCAATTTTCCGATTTATTTTACCTGTGTGTGGATTTACCCCGGTCATGCAATAAATTCTCACTAGAGCGAACGATAAGTCAATGATTCATTTCATCCACTTTCAAAGCACACTCGCATTTGACAGCTATCGTTAGCGGAATCCTCATAAACGAGCTCAGTGAGACAGAACAGTTGGCCGTCGCCCACTAAATTCGGTCCCATTCTTCACAACTTTCCCAACTTACACGTCAGCTTTTCCAATCACACGTCAGCGTTTCCAGCATTTTTCCACAAGATTCACTCAATTTCCAGGCAATTAATTAAAAAAATCAAAGAAATTCGAGTGAGCGACAAATTCATGCGACCTTCCATTTTCATGGCACACAGAGACAAATTTCACTGAGGTCGTGAGGAAAATTTTATTTTCAATTCTGAAAAGTCTGAGTTCGATCGAATGAAAAAACATTTTTCCACTCGGGATAATACCAAAGTTTGTGGACACGAACCAAAAAAAAAAAGAATTCGAAGTAAAGAGAAGAAAAAGCTACCATAATATAGCTCTCAATGCTTATAAAACCAGTGTTATACATTCTATGCTGTGGCTATGTACACATTTATAATGCATGAATGTTCACATGTATAACAACTGTGTATACGAGAAAATCTTTTCTTTGCGTTTTTCCATCAACCCATATTGACTCTTCCTCACCCATCATCATACCATTAATATATCGTGGGAGAGAAGCTATGGATGGAAGGGAGGGAGGATGATGGAGGAAAAAACACACCGTATACTAACCGATGACGCAACAATGACAGAATTCAACTTTTATTCATGGTTGAGTGGAAATGTGATGTAGGTATTTGAATTAGATATGTATATATTTACTGACTGACTGTGCGACTGGGTGAATCAATTAAGTTTTGAGGGTATAGTCGGTCGGGATAAGTCAGAGAAAATGTTTATACTTCTTTTTTGGGTGAAACGAATTTCGTTTATTGATCAGTCGATGTGAGTGAGGACCGGTTCAGTATATTTTTGGCAATAAATTATATTTTGGGTCTGCGAGGCGAGTTTGATCACGTGGTATAGTAACAGATTGTTTTGATTTAAAGGCAATACGGGATTTATGGATGAACTTTGACATATGAGTGAACCATGAATCATCTGAATGACATTGAACTTCAACTTCTATTCTTTAGCGTAATTTATAACGAGTGGAATCAATTACTTTCTTTGTTTCCACTATCTTTCCGTGCTGGATCTTGTACTTCATTTGTTTGAACATCAATTCCACCATATAAATGGCCAGCCATGTCTGCAGTAACCATTCTTCATTGAATGTAATCACATAATTAGGCGCATCTCTTCATAATACATTGGGGGTGTTATGTATCAGTGATTATGTATCATACTACATTTAACCTACATATTGTAACCACGAACGGTTTTGACTCCGTGTAGCAGCAGGTATACATATTATGTGACTAGAGATAAAACCCATACACTGGCACAGGGATATGTACGAGTTCACAATCGCGCAGGTCTCTCTTTGCATTGCTTAACCATGCTTCTCCCATCACAGACATGTCTCTAAAAAGCTTGTTGGCTTGATCTTTTGAATAAAAGATTTTTATCGATTCAAAACAACATGCGAGATTGTCTAGAGAAAATGGAATGTTCATAGAACCAGAAGCTGTAGTGATAGATATAGGAATTATCATCACTTTTCGCTAGGTCCGTTGTTGTTCATCGCCTGGAACCGTAGTCGATTTAATCTGAAAATTGAATAGCCTAAACATATCAGCGTCATATATAAATCATCGAATCAATCATATTGTTAATAAGCCCACAAAAATGTCATCTGTACGATTTTTTGTATTACACACAATACATCGTAGCATATTTGCAAGTTTTCTTTTCAAAGATTTTTTTTTGCCATTCTCCACTGGAATAACAGCATTTAGGGGATGATTTCGCATAAATATAAAACCATTTGTGTATACACCACACCACCATACCCAAATTCCTTTTTTTTACTTCTTTCTTTTAAATTTGCTGGAGAGGTTTCTTCTCATATATACAACGGTAAGGTATTATTTATAGGAGTCTCGTCTCGTACACACAAAGTATGGGAAGGGTATACATGAACATACTATAGATATATACTGATACTGAATGAAAAAAATGGAAACAACGACGACGACGACGGGAAAAAATCACACAAAAAAGTTATAAAAAGGAGAACCGCATATAAAGAGAATACAGAAGCTGGAAACTTAGCTGCCTATCCTATAAACGGACAATATTTACCCTAAAATATATATATTCCGTTGTGCCAAATATATAACCCAAATGTATATGCAGTAGTCCATCGACCTTGTCCCGTGACTAACCAGCTTTGCTTTGAAATATCTCGGAATCTATAGAAACTTAGAGAACCAAAAGTCAGTCTTTTCCATCTGTCAAAGTGACGTTTAAAATGTCAAACGAAGATTTTCTTTTGAATTAATCACAAATTTACGACCTTATACAGTGACTTAAAATCTGGGTCTTGAAATGGCTCGGAATCGATGATAGTTTACTTAGAGCAACAACCTTCATTTAATTTTATCGAGAAATTCGGGATCGAAAGTCGGTTGTTTCCATCTGTCAAAGTGATGTTTAAAATATCAAACGAAAGTTTTTTTTTGAATTGCTTTTTTCATTCCTCCTCAGTTCTATTTTCACAATAGAATTGAAGAGATTGTGAAAATAGAACTGAGGAGGAAAGGAAAAAGTTTTGCATCAAATCAAAAAAAAATTCGTTTGACATTTTAAACGTCACTTTGACAGATGAAAACAACCGAACTTTAAGTTCCATGACGGTTGCTCTAAAAAAAGTCTCACCGATTCCGAACTATTTCAAGACCCATATTGCGTTAGTCACGAGATAAGGTCATGGAATGAGCCATATATAGATATGCGTATGCTGTACACAATATTATACGGAATAATAATGGTTGTACTCTGAATTGAATACAAAATACCAAATACAAACGCTTATAACGGTATAAACCATGAGAGGCAGCATCAGCAGCAGCAACAACAACAAAAAATATAAAAATTCTTCGGTTCACTTTAGGTATCAGTGCTAGGGATGACTTTATACTGTGTATAATACGAGAGGAAAAAAATATTTTTATTCGAATTGAAAGGGATGGGTGGCATGAGAGTGATGTTCGTGTTGTTTCATTTATATTTTCCCACAAAAAATATATATATTTTATGATGCGCGAGAGAGCGGTGGTGGACAAAACGAAGGATTTACTTTTACGCTATATTATATACGTCGATGATGGAAGAAAATTGTGGAAAAGTTCTGTTAGGATCCGTTACGATATGGAAGATCAGATTTCAGTAAGGGGAGAGGTATAAAATATGTTATTCTGCGTTCGTTTGTCGTATATTTTCTTGTTTCTTGTTGGAAAACTTGTTGGGAAACAAGTTGACTGATGTCGAGTAGCGCACCTGAGGCCAGATTGAATGATGAAGATATTGGAGCTAATCATGACAGGAAATAATTTACGATATTTTTGGTCAGTTTGCAGTAATAAGAATGTTCAAGCAATTTGAAGTAAAAGATTTTTGATAATTCATCTAATCCACACATCTAATCAAAAATCATTTACTTCAATTGTTGAAACACAATATTATATTGAAATTGTGCGGAGGTTAACCGTCTATATGAGTAACGATCACAGTCAATAGTACTGAAGTACGACGACGACTGTCATTTATGTGAGATGTAAGAAGTAAAAGAAGGATGAAATTGAACTAGTCATCCTAATGACACCATAGGAATATTCACTAAATCTTCATCTTCTGCTTTTACGCCAATCTCTTAATCAAATCTTCAATTCAGTAGATGAATTAGCTTTCACCATGATCATAAACTTATCAATTAAGTGAGCAATTAGTTCTTACATAGGCTGAAAGCCTCCCACACTTCTAATCTACCTATCTACTTCTCGCACTACTCGTTGAACGAGTCTCGTTTACACCACAGATGAACAGGGGTTTCTGATTATTTATTTTCGGTACATTGAATCACTGAACACCCATGCTTTAAGCCAATCTTAATCTGTTGATCTTGTAATTTGCTAGGGGACTTCCATTATTTTTCCAGTTTTTTAGACCCCCATCTTTTCTTCAACCACGTTTTTCCTACACCTTTAATATGGCGTGTCCCACTTTGCCAAATCTTCCTCATCGCTGCAAAGTGGACGTTATCAAAATTCGGTCTTTCTCATCTGTCAGAAAAAAGTTTGACATTTTAAACGTCACATTGACAGATGAAAAAAACGGACTAAGTGTGCATTTCGTTGGGATACTTGATCGTTAAGCTATGTTGGAGAATTCTGAAAGAAAATTTATTGACTCATCGATTCGACACAAACCAATTGGTTAACCGATGAGTAAGCACGCACCGAATATTTTGGTTGCAAATTCTTTTTTTTCTCTCTATCTCATCTCTTCCGAACTCCATTGGAATTTACAGAATTTGGATAAATTGAGTTGTTTATCCCGAAAAATGGAAATAAATAAATTCCAGCAAAAAGAAACCTCTATCGATTGGCTTCACATAATATAAAAATACAAACCGTAGCCTTGAAAAAAGAAACAGCCTCCTAAATAACTTTGTTTGATTTCTACATTTGACAGAATCGAGAAAAAAAAAGAAACGAAATCAGCTCATAGGGAAAAAATTATGTATATCAAGCAACGGGTGGAATCTACTAACTGATATGGAGGGAAAAAAAAGTATTACAAAGAAAGAACTTACAGAGGATGTGTATCGGAGTTGGAGAATTATTGCATGAAAATGGAAAGGAAGAAAGATTGACAAATGGGGTTTTCTTGATTTATTTGGGTTCTTCGTTCTATCTATACATATTTGTGGAAATTTGTAGATTGTGCTACAATTTATATAGATTTCCTTCTCCTATACCCGCCGTTTATTCACATGTGTATGTTCTTCCTAGAATCTTATTTGTGGAGGCGAACATATACGTTTACAGAGACTGGGGAAAGAGAAGAGAGAGTATTCAGAAAAAATTACTTATTCAAATGATATCTTTTTTATTTCTTCCGTTGAATGTTTTTCCTTTCGCCCCATGTATGAATACGAGTAAAGAGTATGTGTATAATATGCTCGTGTAATATGTAAAACGTGTAACATACATCACTGTGCGTAATGTTTCGTGTGTATAGTACCCCCTTCCTTCCCCCACCCCATCCTAGAAACGGAAGTGAGGGCAGGAAAAGTGTGTACGTAAAATAAATACATTGTACACATTATGACGCCTTCACCATTCCAGATAAAACACTGTTGATATCCCATATCAGAAAAATGTAAATTTTTCTCACTCTTTCTCCCCGCCTTTTTTTCTGCATTTATAATATTTTCTTCAACCACTTTTTGAAGTTTTTCAAAGTTATAAAAAATGATTTCTTATATTTATATGCAGAACGAAGGAGGGAGTGCGAGCCCCGGAAAATACGAACATGCGGGGAGCCTATATAGCATTTGTTTCAATGAGATAACAATGAATCGCGAACAAATTTTTACAGTCTGTCACCGTGAACAGTATTACATTTATGTAACTCGTCGACATATTTTTCACCATTATACGACCGGTTGGTATACCGCTTGTAGCACGTAAAAACTGCCACTTTCGTGTCTAAAACCGGAGAACTTGAATGCTTTGACATTTGACTAATATCGAAGAGAGAAAAATGCGAGAACCAAATTTCGTGAGAACAATGTTGGCTATCTAGATTGCCTGCATATAGGTCTGTTCCAAGGTCGTTGGAAATGTCAATCGCCATCCACAGAAATGCCAACACAACCTAACTTTGAAACCTTGTCCAAGTGAATTTGTTTTAGTTGCAACTATATTTGCCTCTATGGATGACGGTTGGCCAATTTTTGAAAACGTAGGCCCGAAGAATATAAACATAGAAAGTACAGCGGAAGTAGCTTGACGCCGAGTTTCTGTGGTGAGTTTGTGTGATTTTAAAGAAATCATTATGTCATCTATTGTTGAAGACGTTGCAACATCTCGTTTCCAGCGGAAAACCTATCAACTGTCGTGGTATTTCAATGATTTTGCACGTAATGTAACTTGTTCGGCGATAGATAGCAGGCCGATTTCAATAAATAACTGAAATTCACCACAGAAACTGTGCGTCGTACGCGCATCTGATCTGTGTCACTTCCTATGTTAATTTACTTTGAGATATACTGTGGATGTTCCGCCATTTTTTTAGATAAACGGTGACACACCACTTCTGATGATCTTACGCACGATAAAAATTCACCACATCAATTCAAGTGAACGATAATCATCAGGATAGGTGCATTTTTTCATTTGTAAATCCGTCATTTTATCATCAAATGTGTGGTCTCAGTCGATTATCTGACTGGCGAGACCTTCTTAGCATACAGCCTTGGACAGTTCGAGACGAGGAGGTCTTGCTAAAATAAACAAGTATTCGGCTTGCACACCACTTTTTATACAAAAATTTCACCACGTCATACAAACTCGGCTGTGGTGAGTTTTTTTTTGTATAGTAGAAGTATGTCCCTTGGAGACGACCGCATAAACCTCAGACAGAAATCAGAGAAACGGTGAAGAAACAGCGATGAAACGAAAGTGGCAGTTTTTACGTGTTACCAAGCGGTTTGATTTCTTTTCACGCGCCAAATATATGCACATAGCGTAGGAGATATATAGGGAGTCAACGAGAAAATCTTGTAAAATTTGACAATTCACCTTTTGACATATATATTTTTGGCATTTTGGGCTCCCTTCACCGAAAAGAATAACTCTGATCTTTACGTATTTGTATAAATAATGCGGTACCTAGAAGAGCTCATGTACTTATATTCCTCGTAAGAAGAATGAAAAAACAAACGCCACCCGCAACTTAAATAACTTCGTGACCTTTTTCTCTTCTTTCTTTTATACATTT
>JANTFA010135623.1:0-12972 GCA_026413405.1 Phytosciara flavipes
TTAATTTCATTACAATTAGAATGAAATGAGACAAATTGTAATTTGATTAGATTTTATTGACAATTTTCTAGTCATGCGATGAGTTTAGATATCTGTGTCATTTGAAAAATAAAATGTGCGCTAGACTCGTAGGATTTTTTCTCTTTTCGTATATGGGACATTCCATGGTTGGTTGCGTGCAGAGAAATGATACCTAGGTGGCGTTGCGTTGCACCCCAGATAGAAGGAACATCATTCCTCTGGTTGCGTTAAAAATTTACAACCTTTCATTGACGTTACAGCTGTAGAAATCACTTTAAAATTAAACTCAATGGATGATTAGTCATGCTATAAGCTTATGCTCTTTGAGCTCTTCTGACTGTAAGGTCTCACAAAAAATCAGAAAAAATTTGTATTGAAAAAAATGACAGAAGTAGAAGAGAAATGAAAACATGGAGTAACTCCATCTATCGGTAATGATAGGAACTTAGATATAACACCTTTCAAGTCGAAATGAGGCCACAATTGACGCCGTGAGTGTGCCCAAAATTTGAATTTTCAGGAAACGAGTCGATAGAAAAGTGAACCAAAAAATATATTTCGACGAAAAGGGCGACTTAACGCTGCGTCAGGAAAACTAGACATACATTGCATTTTTGAATTTGTGGCACACTTGCGGCGTGAATGTAAGTAAGGTTCGGATTCCACCTTAATCGGTAGGTCCACTTTAAGTAGTTAGTAAAATGGGCCTCCGAGCGCGTTCTAACAACAATTAGAACAACTACCGTTGATAAAAATGTAAAAACTTGGAAGCCAAATCATATCTAACATATTTATGAGTCAGAAAACTGATCGCGAATGGTTGCTCTGCAACATTTTCGACAAACTTACGCGTATTGTCAACAGCTTTCAAGGGGATGAGTTTGTCGGAGAAGTCTACCATTTGCCTGAGTTATTTTAAAATGTATCACTTAACGTGGATTGTCCCATATGGGTGTACCTGTTCTTTAACTTTACACTCTGACTTGTTGAACGAGCTAAAGTCAAATGTCCGTATTTTCACGCGTTAAAAAATTTAAAATTTTGAAAGATCAGAGCTAAGATTCTAAATTTTTCATGCTTTTCAAGCCGTCCAAATACTTTCACTGTAAAAAATCACCACAAATCAGTAATAACTCTACATCCCAGACCCCCTACAAGCTTGTCATGGAAATTGAAATTAATAATTCCCAATGAATGCAGATCACGTTTTCGTCTGACCCCTCGGGTAATTAATTGACTTTAATTGAGCAACACCCAAACCCCATTATATTGATTTCAATCTGTTCATTGTTCAATTGTAAATTATTTTCACATGGTGTCAGGTAGATCAAGCAATTTATATTTTCGCACCAGCTGACGAGAGGGTTTCATATACAGTACAACCAAAAGAAATTCTTCCATCAATTTCCGAAAGGATTTCAAAGCACTAGTTCGATTGAAATCACAAACGATATTCGATAACAAATTTCTCCAATAATAACAAATGAGATAGGCCAGAATAACAATACCATTGTATAATAAACAGTTGACCTCGAACCTTGCCTCGAATTGAAATCAGATATAGTAAAATTCGAATATTAATTATTATAAAACAATTCATAGCACCAAATCGTTCAGTTTTTTTTTAAACAGTTCGCATATTATGTTACGTATTTAAAATTTGTGTGACGAAAATGAATTTCAATTCTGTTCCACCAATGACGGTACAATTGAAATAGATACGTCAGCCGGCTATATGGCCTGCATTAGAACAGGGTAACATTTGTACCGATGGCAAAAATGGAGAGAATTGTACTTCTTGAGGGGAAGCCGAGGCCAGTAGGCACACAAGGAACCAGGGATACCAGATTTGTCCGACGACATTTTTCATGCTCTTACTTAGGGTAATTTATCAACTCCGGATATTCCCTAGCGAAAACCCTTTACTTCGCTCCTAAAGTAAAATGGCTACTGCACGATTAGTAAAAGTATCCGATGGCTTCAGCTGGATGCGAAATATCAAATTACTTCCGTGGTATAGTGATCTACTATTCGTGAAGAGTGCCGGTCTGTCATAATAATATTGTGAAATCATTGAGTGTCTTAGCTAAACGTTAACTTCATCGAATTTCAAGACAACCTTAGCACGTAATCATTTCGGGTGTAATCACAGCACTGCTTCTAGCATGAAAAAGACCACATGTCTTGCATTTCTTTTGTAAAGACAGTATTGATATTAACTTGGCGTGACTGAGAACACAAAAGACATGCAATCGTACACGTCTGAGAATTTTGAGGTTCTTTCCCGTTTCAAATACGAGTATTTATGCTACAAGAAGTGTTGTGTTGTGACAATGTCAGAAATATTTTGAAACATTTCTTTTTTACTACACATTGTTCCTTGACTGTAAGTCAGGGCCTCACAATGTTAAAAACGTTGAAATGTCCGTGTATCATCAGTTCGTATTGAGATAGCTTGATCTCACTGATTTTCCAAATTTTCGTTTTAATAACGAATGGAATTGTTGAGATTAAGTTCGAACATGGGATTAAATCCACACCAAATAACATTTAAATTGAGAGGAATTCAGCTTGTAAAGTTCTGACTGTGAAACTCGTAGAGTTCCGACTATGAAACTCGTGAGTTCGTACGAGTGAGTAGATCAGCTAGTAAAACAAGTTCGGTTATCATTAGCTGAATTGAGAATTCAAACGTTTCTCAAAAATTGCTTGAAGTTATGGAACCTGACCCACCCCAAAATGGTGGAGCTCAGTATGATAAACGTTATTGAACATACGTTCCAATTTTTTCTTCTTCTCAGACCGGCTGTATTTGGGTAGCATATTCGCTAGTAGCATTTTAACGCACAATCAACAATTCAATTTTTTCGGTGTTTCTTATATATCGGTCAAAATTGCTTTATTAATAATTCTTAGAACCCATATCAATGTCAAAAGAACAAAAATTTGCAAGAAGAAGAGGAGAGAATTAAGGAGGAATAAAAATAAAGTTCGTTTTTATATAACGATTTGGCAATCAATGGAAAAAGATGAATGTACGTGGAGGGTATTATAGCAACGACATAAATTTATAGCCCAAGCTGATTGTTGTTTATGCGATTTAGAAACATAATTTGCAAAGTCGCCACATTTGAGATGCATTTGTTGCAAAAAAAACGTTGTTTACAACTCGGCGAGAAGTGCACTAGTGCGGTAATATACATCGCGTCTCGAATAAAGCATTTCGCACTCGGTTATGATTATGACTATCATGCACCGGGAATCGTATGAAAGTATTTTGTCGCACTAGATAATGCTTCAGAAACTAGTCGGCGTCTCGTATAGGCAATGTCACATAATAGTACGCCATGTCGATACATGTGTATTAGCGAAGAGAAGTAATAAATCGATTTCAAGTTAATGAAACGATAGAAACGGTAGACAAATTTCCGCATGTATCTCAAAATAACTCAAAAAAAAAAACACGCGATGTGTACGTAATACCACGAGTGTGAAATGATACATTGCGTTCTTGTTTTAAAATTTGGTATTTCGGTCGAAAGTTTGTATAGGCTGCGCCGAGCCGAGAGTAATGGCTAATCCATCATTTGTTAATCAGATTTTCAATGCCCAAAAACGAACATAAAAGTTTTTAAAGTACTCGCGAATCCTCATGCAAATTTGCACAAATGTCATTAAGTAATGAATCATTTCCACGACAAGTTAAGTCGTAACATTTTGACGTTGTTACCTTGTGACAAAAAAAAGTATCAAAAATCCCCGGCAGACTTTTTTGCGGCAACGGGAAAACTAAATTTCGGTTTAATATGTCAATCAAACTAGACTTGAAGCTACAACAGAGACACACAATTCAAGCTTGAATTGAGCTTGTCTGTTAGATGTCTTTCGACTTTAAATTTGTAAGCGATTCCATGAACTGATAAACTAAGAACACCATCGACCATAACAATGATATCAAAGAATTTCTCAGCCTATATCAGCAGGTAACACCACGTAGACACAAATTGTATCTTAGAACTATATTCTGAAATCAACAACGTCAAACATCATCAATACCCCGACCGACTGCGATAGTTAAGAAATGATTGCATGATAAACTATAATTGAAATTATTGTTATTTCATTCATGGATGATGACTCTTATGATTATTGTTTGTGGAAAAAGTTGGTTCTTTAGATATTTTGGAAACATTATTTATTGCATGGAATTATTATTAGTCTAGATGAACGGTTCTCTTAAATGGTTCATGGATGCGTATAGATATGTTCTTGTTGCTGCTATCATAAAAAACATAATAAAATGAGTAGTAATGGTCTGTAAATGATTGCCCGGTTGTTCGTTTTTTTTTAAGTATACTTGACCTAGTCCCTATAGATAGGCGTGCACACGTTGTGTAGGACTCTTAAAGACTTTCAGATTCAGGGAAACAGAAATATTTGAATAAATCAATTTTATTGCTTCATTTTAAGTGGACGAATAAATCCCTACGTAATAATACCCAGTCGTAATTCACGGGGAATTCTGTAAATTTATTTGTGTTGTGAAAAAGTTATGGCGTTTTTAATCCACATTTATTCACTGAGAGAAAATTTAACGATTGATAAATGGTACAACTGGTGGCCAGGAAGCTTGAACTGTCTTACTTCGAACACGTGTGACATTGTGTACAATGTATACGCACTGCTCGTGACAATCCGTATTAGTGCGAGTCGTACATGTGGAACATAGCAGCCGAAGAAAGACAAAAAATGACAAACACACAGATAAAAATATTTTGGGACCTTGCAAGTACACCTATTAAGCTGAGGACACACTAGCAATTTTGCGTTGATTGACAATTATGCTGCGTTTTCCATTGAGTGTGAGGTGAATATCCAATTTTAATAGGTCGTTCGTTTCCAAAGCTTTTCGAGCGTCATCCAGATAACCACCAAATACTGTAAATTGTATGGTTCACATAAGCGTTGAGGTTATCTGGAAGACGCTCGGGTTGCTTTCAGCCTGTCAAAACTCGTTTTTACCGTACTATGGAACAGACCTACAGAAATCGCAGCATAATTGTCGATCTAAGCAACGGAAACTTGCTACATGAGGTAACAATTGTGTGATAAAAGCAAACTCACAAGTGTGTTTTTGAGCAACAAGCTTCAGTAACTCTCTTCTCGACAAGTGTAGAGTTTGCATATACGAGCCGAAGGCGAGGTATGAAACTACACTTTTCGAAAAACAGTTACCGAAGCAAGTTGCTCGAAAACACACAAGTGAATTTGCAATGTCAACATGCGAAAGTTGAATTTCACATAGAATTCTTGAAAAATTACCCGAAAATAGTTCAACATGTAATGGATCATTTTCGCAGGGGGCATATTGCTATGTAATGTTCAACTTTCGCATGAGGCAGGTATAGTAAAAATTTGAATTAGGTCTTTTCCACGTCGATGTAAATACGCAGTTACTTTCGTACATGCTCGAAGTATGCAGCGAAATAAAGTTCTGAATCGAATTGTACATGCAAGGTATCAATGCAGTTAAGAGGCCATTCACAAATTTCGCACGCTCAAAATTATGAATTTCAGCTCCATTCTATCCCCTTGCACACCAAGATATGTGGAGAAAATTTCAAGAATGCATGAACCGTACGCTTGTGTTAGACACCTCCCCCTGTTGAGCGTGCTTGATTTGTAAATGACCCCTAATCCTAACCACCGTTTATTTCTTATCTATCAATTGAAGGAAGAAAATCTAGTTTTTCTTGTTTTAAATACGAATTAGAAAACCAGACACAATTCCGTTATCTTCGAGCGTATCTACTTAATTCATAGTCTTTACGTATGAATAATGTGCTGTCTGAACCTCATCATCACCAACTAGCAAATTAAAGCGATGCAGCTATGTGACGAGGTCAGTGTTAGAATTGTTAATAGTTTCCCGTTATAAACGACTAACTCATAATCTCATTACGAACTGTTGGGTTAACGTCTGATAAACGGCTATGGTCAAAGCATCTATAACTAACAAGCACAAGCACAAGAACAAATTTTGTTAACGGTCATTAGACCCCTTATTTAGTATGAAACATTGGAACGTAGTGATATTATACCAACATAAAAAAACTAAAATTATATGAGAATTTTAGACTACTGCGTCGAGTAGGCCCCTAATGAAATTCTGTTCTGCTGCTTGGTAGTTATAGATGCTTTGCTATGGTTAGTTGAAGTCTCTACGGGCACTATTTATGAATCACTGAAATTGTCGCCCAGATTGTTGTGCAGAAGCCAAAACAGAAAAACTGCTAAACATTTCTCCGAATCTTCAGAAGCAATAGAACTGTTAAAATCGTTGAAGTAGTAGATTACGTGCACGTTTTTCAACAAGGATTGCAGATTGAAGCCCCAGCCGAAAGCAAGAACTGCAATCACACCATGTAAAATATGAAGTTTTCAAGAATTGCGTAAGGGTCTTACTCACTAAGCTCACGTGAAACGAGTTGTAACGTTTTACTCATTAACCGGCGGTGCATCAATAGTAGTTAACTCGCTGCACCGAGGGGGTAACCACTTATTGGAAATATTGGGACACCTTTTTCATATAAAAAATAGGAAATAAATGGAAACAATGGAAATAGTGGGACAAATTTTTGACAAGTGATTGCCCCTTACGTTGCACCCTGGAACATGATTCATCACCTGATGACATTTGCGTTAATTCTTATTTCCCAAGGACTTAACGAGTAAAATAGCATACCTACTGGTATGAACGAAGATTATTACTTCGACCTGTGCGGTTGCATCCCTCGCCTTTGGCTCGAGCTACAAACCCCACAATTTTTCAAATTAAATACCCCGATACGTGATCTGCGAAAGTAGTTAATTGCATTTTGTGATAAAAGCAAACTCACAAGAGTGTGTTTTTCGAGGTGTTCTTTGAGCAATAAGTTTCATTAACTGTCTTTTCGACAAGTGTTGAGTTTGCATATCTGAGCCAAGGACGAGATGTGTAACTACCCTTGTCGAAAAACCGTTACCGAAGCAAGTTGCTCAAAACAGACAAGTGAGTTTTGTTTTGTCATAAAATTTCTCATAATAAAAAATGAACAGAAAATGTTTCAACATGCATGCAATGGATCATTTTCGCAGGAGGCATATTGCTATGTAATGTTCAACTTTCGCATGGTGCAGGCAGTAAAAGAGTTAGTCAACTCTGCTAAATTTATGTTCGGTCGGTTTCAGGAGCGAGACACTACCAAAGTTCCGAGAAGATGATTGCATTTTTGCTTTATGTCTGTCAGGCAATTTGTTTATCTAGTCAAGTGTCGTAACCTTCGCCTTGACTTGAACGAATTTCAAACTTTCCGATATGTATACGCAATATGCTAATAAGTGTACAATCGCATTAAAATACGGTAGAATGAACATAAATTAAGCATTTCTTATAGCTGTGTGTAACGTGTAACATGTGTGTTATTGAACCAAAAAAAACAACATGAGTTTCTAAATTAGAAATTCTAACAATCACATAGCACTAAAATAACGTCACAAAACAGCGGTTTAATATAACACTCACAGCGGATCAAATGCACTGGCTCGTGCATCAGAGCAGGAGCAGTGGGACATTTCACAATCCAGCTTGACTGTCACAACAAATTTAAGTTAAACAAAATAAGAAACGAAAATTGTTGACTGTTGAATTAAAGGAAATATTGTTTTTAGATCATGTACCTGATGGTTGTTGTTACGCAGTTCCCAAATTCATATGTGACATCATAAATTAAAAAACATTTTATTCCAAGATTCAGGTCCTCATGCTGCATGTAAAGATCAATTTCAAAAATTTTAAAGAGAAACTCAAACTTCTCAAAGAGTTTAAATACGACGAACATTCAAATAGGAATAAAACAGGAGGGTAAATTGGGAGGAGAAGGCTAACATGATTGGACATAAAAACAATATTCAAACGAACCGTGTAGGCAACATAAACTACCTATTTGTAGGAATGTATAGCAAAATATAAAAGTGTGGGAGTTCTGCATCACAGAAAAAAATACAACAAAAAAATTGCTCCATTCAGCTCACACATCTTCTCTAATGGATTTTTCAGACAACGAACGAGAGCGAATTTCATTTGGAATAATTTAAATAATAAATCAATCATTAACGAATCACTTACAGTTTTGAATCAATTTATAATTCGCATGTTAGTTTTCATTGAGAGTTCGAAGTTAGGCAGAAAGAAACGCGTAATGGGAAAAAATGCGACGACGGTCTTTCAACCGACCGTTATGTCCCACTATTTTTATTTGGTCGTATGTGTTGGGTTTAATTGCAATTATTTGCGAAGAATGTTCAGTGCTCGGCGGTGGTCGTTGTGCTATCATTGCATATAGTACGATAGTGAGGTTTGGGTGTTGCTCAACTGATCAATGAATCGATAAGGGGCCGTTCATAAAGTATTTCACGCTAAAAACCGAATTTTCAGACCCTCCTCCCCCCTGACAAACGAAAATGTATGAAATCGAGAAAAAAAAATTGTATAAACTGTCACACTTCGGAGAGACCTCCTTACCCCTCAAATCGTGACATACTTTATGAACAACCCCTAACTGGACCAACACCCAAACCTCATTACCGTCAAGAAGAACTAACACAATTTTGTGTACTACCAATGCTCTGTCTAGCAACGAAGCTAGCAACTTCATGAGTCAAATAGAGTGCCAAAACCACATTGAGTTGGCAGTTCTTTGTCGTTTTAGATATCAGGTG
The DNA here is from genome assembly GCA_026413405.1 of Phytosciara flavipes. Lineage (NCBI taxonomy): Eukaryota > Metazoa > Arthropoda > Insecta > Diptera > Sciaridae > Phytosciara > Phytosciara flavipes. The sequence continues at coordinate 8,782 of JANTFA010135623.1, forward strand.
TATGAAAAAGCAAAGTTGTTTACAACAGGTTAAGACACCTCTGAGAAGGCCGCAGCACCTACGTTTTCTAGTGGTGACATCTGCGCTTATAAAATTTTGTACGACAATTCCAGCTTTGCACACAATCTGTAATGAGTGCGTTCTCAATTTTGTGTGCCACCCACCTTCGTGGGTGTCTTAACCTGTTGTAAACAACCTTGTGAAAAAGATCCAACTTTGATTTTGCTGGCCTTATATTTGACGTACGAAAGTAGTTAAGCTCGATGCTAGAGAGAGCATTGTTACTATGTATACCAGTCTAATTCGGAGTGCAACTTCTCTCTCGGGGTACTGACGTTTATGTCGGTACACACAAAATTTTGCACTTGTGTTCGTTTTTGAAAACACTCGTGGTACAGTTTGATTTATCTGTGAAATTTCAAGCTTAGACTAGTCTTTTGCCAGTAAGCCGAGCAGAAAGTAGTTTCCATTTACAAAAAATGCAAGAAAATGTGGCTCTTACGTCAAATGCCAGCTGAAAATACGCAAGTGTATTCCATTCAGATATATAAGTGGGCGAAGCGGGTTTGAGCGAATGCGTGCGACCCTTAACAAGTCATACCTCGTTAGATTGGTCTTCAAATCGAAGAATATTTTTTCGATTGGCTGTCATTTGGCACTGTAAAGTCGTGAAAACAGATCCTAGAGTTCATAATGTCGTACGAATATCTCAAATTGAAAGACGTACAGAAGATACAAACAAGAAGACTGTTCTGCTGACTTGCAATATACCTCTAACGCCGAACTGAGCATTACATGGATAATGCTGAATTCATCCGCTATAATGAATCAAAAATCGGGTGAATTATACTGCAAAAGAAACGATACTTTAGACAATAAATTTGAGCTATGGTTTATGCGTTTGGCGTTGTGCCATTTGATCCAATATGCAGTCTCTTTTTCGCTTATCAAATAAAAAATTCTCAGAAGAGAATAAAAAAAACTATTATTTTCAAGCAGAAAACGTCATCGTCAGTGACTGTGTTGGTATAAACCCAGTACGGATATTCCCGAGCCACTTTTATTTTTGTATATTGAGTATTCGCTCAGCGATAAGACTGTGAAGTCTTGGTGTGATAAATATCCAAAATAAACATTTCCACAGTCTTATCGCCCGGTAAATAATTGTCCGATTGAAAAGCTAATTACTGTACCGTAATCCTGAGATCATTAGGTACAGGCCGGCATTTCGATTGGTCAAAATCCGTCGAGTCGAAATTTATTAATTGTGAAATTGCGAGTTGGTTTCCTCGATTTTTCGGTCCAGGTTAATTAATTGTTTTAGAGACAGTCGACAACTTTTATACAATAATGTCAAAATCAGTGGTATTCCTCTTCAACATGCACAGATTGTCGCTAAAATTTCTGCAAATTACGAAATTTTGTGGTAAAGAGATTCTTTAGAATTCCGGGTAACTCTACGCCGAGTCGTCGAGTGCCATGAAGATGGCCATGATCCAAAAACCACCGCTCTTGCTATGCGGAGTAATCGATTTTTTTGCACAAAATTTCTAGCAGTGCAGTGACATTTATGACAGATTACACTGTTCAGTTTCAGAACTCTATTCAGAGTACCATTCACGCCTGGAGAACATTCCCTTTAGTCTAAGTTAGTCAAAATGGTTTATTTTGATTGTGTCGAAAGAGCGTCCAAATAGCTTTCCGTCGTATTTTTCTATAACCTATCCTAGTGAGTCATTGTTTCCGGTGTCATAGGCGAGAGTTCCCACATAATGGGTATGTTAGTGAGGTAATGGCCACATTAGCTCACTAGTAAAGTAAAAAAAAACCTTACGTTTCTACGGGATACCTTAGTTATCCACTAAGGGCTTTGGACTAGAAAAAGAAGCTTCACCTTATATCTCCCAATATAATATTATCTCGAAATCCATTAATATTTTCTTGTGGCATGTTTGATTCATTCGGAAGCAGATCAACAGTAGATCAGATAAGGTTCCATGAAGTTTGCTGTTTGAAAAGTCCTACCAATTCCGAACCATTCCGAAACCGTCGTTCATGGCGGTACTAGCGAGGAGATAAAAACTGAAGGAATTTTTTTGGACAAGTCGCCGGAATTTCGGAAATTTTGTAATTTAGTTGAGTTGGCGTCAATGTAATTGAATTGGAATTTTCGGAACAAAATTTAATTTTCGGAATTTATTAGTAGAAATGAAGTTATTGCGACAGATTTTTAGCCAGTGGCTACCCTCTCGGGAATTATGGTTAATTCTTTGTTATTCCTGGGACACTTTTAAGAATTTCACAAAACCCAAAAGTACTTGACAAGAAAACAAAAGATTTTTTTTTCGTTGAAATTCTATGGAATTTTGCAAAAATTTCTAGAAGTGTCCCAGGACTAACGACGGTAACGTGTAAATCGTATGTGGAATGAATAAGGTCGATTGGACAGTAACCAGTGAACATGGGACATCTAATAATTCTGTCACCGTATGTTGAATTGTTCTTATCTTTTGTACTGGAGTAAGTAGTAAAATTAACGTAACTCGGGAGTTCCCTCAGAAGTGACTCACATTTCTTCGAATAAAATTACCGAAATAACGAAATTTGAGCATTGCAGTTTCTGTAACTTGACTTTGATTAAAACTCAAATAGCATTTGAACAACTAAATTTCATGTTCCAATTATTATGCTTAGTAAAACAATTTTAATGGCTTGGCTAAGAACGTGTAATGTCAGAAAATTAAGTGTTTAGTTCACAACAACTAAAAACACAATAAAAAAGTATGAAATTCTGCGAATTGCTAGAAAGTGCAGGTACATTTGATGAGTCACTGAAAGGTAAGCCGCAAGTCAAACAGTCAACATAAAATCACTCAACTACCAGCTTGCCATTTTTCGAACGAAATTCTAATTTTATTGGTCTTTGAGACACATAATAAAATCCGAAAAAAGGTTCCATTGCATTTTGTAAATATTTGTCTTACAGAGGAGACATAAGCAGACTTGCAGTAGACTCCAATAAGGAAACGCAGACTTCCGTCTTACTTCGACTGTTTAGCATTTCGTTGTTTAAAAAATTGTAAATTCGATAAAGCTCGAGTTAAAAAAAAGCAATTCGAAGTAAAGACAAAACTGGCACAATCTGGCCAAATAATTATGTCAATTTTGTGATCGTTATATGCAGTAAAAGGATGCTCCACCAACACTGTGTAGTGTACACACGTATACATTTTGGTGTAACGTTTTTTGTTGTACATAACATTTAACGGAGCTCGGAAGTTCTGGAGCGCATGACTGTGAATTGGAAATTTTTTTGCTCTTTAGAAACTACAATGCATGATTTGTACTCGAGGCTACTGATCCAATAGAAAAAAGAAAAAAAATCTTTTTTTTTATCGAACGTTCATCATACGAACCAAAAAATATTATTTCATCAATGCAATATTGAGGCCGGACACACCGAATGGAACACACAATTGTATAACCACACACACCCTTTCACACACAATTTAGGCCTATAACAAATTGGGAAACATCATGCAAAGAATTGAGGGGATTTTGATGGACACAGAAAAAAAAACACATTTTGCGGAGTTTCAATGTGCTGCTAAATAATTTAGTTGGCTTTTATATCGGTCCCAACACTGCGATTTTATGATGAAACGGAAAGGTTGTTTCAATTGTTTAAATTGTTATTACAGTTCACCATTGGGCAAAAGGAGTTATTTAGCCTTTCCTGTATGATGTCAATTTCACTCCGGAATTTAGTTACTTTTCGTTGCAAGTGGAATGCAACTTTTCTGGGTTGCAATTTGGTGGGCTGGTTTTTTGTGCGAATTAAATTAGACTTTTTAAACCATAAATCCGATCCGACCGATCTTGATTTTTGAACTTAAGTACATTGGCTAAGCCACAGTGTGGTGCACAGTACACATAAATGATAATTTGTGTGTCACACCTTCGTCAACCCTTTAACAAAAGCCCTTAATAATGGCCTACTTTAAAGCACATCACACGTAGAACTGTCAGAGATATTATTTCAAGGTTTTAATGTTGAATAAGGATATTTTTGTACATGGATATGTACAATGCATATGTATATATATACAGCACGACACAACGAAGGCTTCTCTGGCCGACTTTCTCACATAAACTTACCTACACCAACTGAAAATATTATATGCAACTCAC
>JANTFA010135634.1:0-12971 GCA_026413405.1 Phytosciara flavipes
CACAAAGGACCACCTCATATCTTCGAAACTTGTGGTCGTAGATGGCTTTCATGTTCAGATGATTTGTTCCTCGTTTCATAATCACCAACTCGTTCATATATCACTTTACTCCAGAATGTGTTCTTTAGATGCTATGAACGAGGGGTATCCACCAGTCCCAATTTCCACCTAGAAATCTCATGTGAATATTTAAAAACTATTTGACGGGCTATTTAGTTGAGTTGTTAAGTACATGGCAGGGGTTTTTAATTGTTTGTGAAATCTGCAACTAAAACAGACGGAATTTTTGGTGTACATAACTCGGTATGAAAAGTGAAAGAGTCATCACTTCAAATGGATATTGATTTCAGTTTTGCTTCGAATCAACAAACTTGACTTCTTGAAACATGTTAATCATAACTAACATTTTACAAGCTAATTTTACTAAGAGGAAACAAATAACAGAAGTACATTAAAAACGGATTAGAAGATAAGATTTAGGTTAGTTGTTATGACACATGAGACAGTTGTCATCACTTCTGCCAGAAGCAGTACATAAAATTAAAATTCCAATTTGTTTAGACTATCTTCGAAATATTGTTTGCTTAGTTGCAGATGTAATCGATAGCATTTTCTTATTTAAAAAGAAAATCCATTAAAATGTTTAGCATGTGACTGACCCGTTTTTAGCTTAGAATAATCTATGTTTGAACAGGAAATATGTGAAACTATTCGTTACGCTGATTGTCGACAGAATTGAACAATTACGAAAAATATTTTGAATATTTCCATCACTGCAACAGATAACGAAAAACATTGTTGAACTATGCATTCTTCGTATCTGTTGGAAGGGAGGAGCGAACATTTTCGTATATCTCTAGACATTCTAGCCCAATAATTGGTAATTGAGTGTTGTAGATAAATTTTTGTAATCTTTCACAATAGTACCATAAATCACCACATGAATGAATGCAAACCCATTAAAACTGAAATGATACTTTTGAGTAATATCTTTACGATCGCCAAATCACTTTGAATAGCCTCGATACAAACACGCTACGAATAATAGCGGACGAGTGAAAGTGTGTTAACATCATAACGGTTCAAATGTGAGTCCTATGTCAAAATAATATATCGACGATTTGTTCATCATCGAAAAGACAAGTACCTTTCATACAACACTTTTCGTTCAGTTTAAATGCAACCAACAAAAACCACTTGAAGATCATTCGCGAAAGTCGGCAGAAGAGTTCGACATCTCCATAGAAAATTCTCCCAAATAACGTCGACAGTTCGTGGAATCTGCCACAGAACAAGATGAACTGTCGACGGTATTTCGGAAAATTTCAAAAATTCTTTGTTTTCCTGCAAAATTCTGATGAATTTTGTTAAATAAATTCTCCAAAATAATGTGGGCATCTGATTGAGTCTGCCACATAAAGTTTAATTGGAGATTAGTTGTTTCTGAATTTATCGAGTCAAATTCAAATAGTCGAAAATAAATGATTGGACGCCTCGTGGCTTTATTGTCACATCATCAACATGTTCGAACAAGAAAAATCACATGGCAAATACATTTATTTCATGAGTTTTGAATAACCCAATTTTTTTCACTTGAGAAAATGAAGCTTTTTGAAGATTAGTCAAATGATATTTCTAGTCAGAATAGTTCAACACTTCACGTCCAGTGGTGAGAAAATAGAATTTTTCTCATTTCTATTCCCTCCTCTCAGTTATTACTCAACGCAAAGTGCGGCTAACGTAACTTTTAATCAGTATCGTTAAGTGGTAAATGTGACGCAAGTCGTTGTGCATCACTTTCAAAAGAACTGATATCGCTTTGGGTAGTGACGCATTTTGCATACAAACGCAATAGATTCCTGTCCAGAAAATCTTATCAAAAAACCCTCAAGGTCGTTGAAAATCAAAACTACACTAAGGAGGATTTGCCATCCGCCATTTTGGAGGTCAAACCTCTCGCATTCAAAAAAAAACCTCACCTCAGTTGAGTTGGTATGACGAGGTGAAATTTTTGCATGAAAAGTGGTGTGGCAGCCTGGATTACCTTTGGCAATACCTCCTTAGTGTATATCATCGATCTAAGAATACCTAGATTTGAATGTCAAACAGCAACTTGAAAAAGAATCTTCTTGGATGTGCGATATTCGTGTTCAGATACACAACGACGCCGTCGTCCTAAAGTAAGCTCTAAATTCAAACTTATTCTGTTCGTATGAAACGTACGTCGTGTCGAGTTTCATGTAACACAATTTGCGACGTTCGTTCCAATTTTGTGTAGTTGTGTGTCAGCGCTGGATTGTTCTTCGACTTTGCAACCCTCTGATGTATATCCTTGGTTGAAGATATCAATCGTCATCTACAGAGATGGCAACACAACCTCACTTTGAAGTTTTAACAAAGTGAATTTGCTTTAGTTATGGTCATTTCTGATTCTATGGATGACTGTCGGTGGTTTTACACCGTACGATAGAACAACCTACACGTTTTGTACTTGCATGTGTAAAACATCAAAAATGCCCAACTTCAAATAATCTCGAAATGAAACGATTCGGTTTTCAAATGAACGCGCAATAAATGAACGACATCCACAGATTTTTAGCACACAAAAGCAACCATTCCATGCACACACACACACAGTGTCATTCGCTGTCAACCTCACGAGAATTATTGTGTGTATTTTGTTGGTTAAATGATTGTGTTTTTGAAATGTATCGCTTTTTCCGTATCATCGAAGAATAATAATAACGAAAAAAAACATCTAAATCCACACAATTCGCATCTGTTTGTGTCAGTCTATGAATGACACAGCATCTATTTAAAAATGTTGAACGAATAAAAACGTAACGAAAAATCGGAAGTGTTTACGGTCTATCTTAAAAATAGAAACAATAACAACACACAGCCGTGTGTGTTTCTCACTTATATTGAAGAAGAGTGGCTAATCGGATAGCAAATGAACTGATACAAATGACCGAATAGAAATTCATCATCCTTTTTGTGAACGACAAATTTTCCACAACACGGGCGGCAAGTACACGACGAAAACATAACCTCAAAATCGAGTAAAAGAAAAACAACAATAACAATTTTGGTGAAACATTCTTTCGATTGGAATTGACCGAGCCATAGTGAGTGCATTTTAGTTTGGCCAAAGGAGAACCAGAACATTGTACAATTTCGACTGTTATAAAATGTATAAATAAATGCAATCGTATTGTGATCGTATGCAATCGACACGGTCTGGAGAGACGAAGTCATTCCAGATTTAGATCGTGTTCGTGGCCTGAGGACTTCTAAATTTAACAACCGACTTCAACTTTACATTCATTATCAACACACACACGATAGAAAGAAAAAAAAAGAAAGAAAAAAAACTTTTCCGTCGAAACGCGCGCAGATGATCCCGATGGAAACACATACGACACTCGGAATTTCTGAACTCAGTCGCATATAATTATCCCGCAGATGTGGTTCGGTTCTAATATATCGCGGTATATATTGGTATCGGTTGTGTGCGCGTTAAACTTAATTCAGTGAGGAATATATATCGCAATTAGAAAGTTTTCCGTTTCTTATTGTTGGACTTTATAGTAGTGTGAACCAAAAATAAAAAGAGAAAAAAATGTCGGACTCTACGATCTCTGAGCCGGTGAAAAAATGTATCGAACTTTTGAATACATCGAAAAGTGACACACAGAAATTTGCGGCCCTGTTTATGGTCACAAAGCTAGTTAAGGGGAAGGATTGTACTACTGCCGCCAAGAAGGCGCTGTTCGAAGCAATTGGATTCAAATTTCTGAAGAAATTACTGAAAAGTGATGATGTTCCAGACGACTGTCCGCCGGCGGTCTACAAAAGTGTTGCTCTGTCAATACTAACCTGCTTCTGTCGTACCGAAGAATTGGCCACCCACAAAGAAATGCTGGAAAATATTCCCGTTTTCTTGGATATTGTACAAACTGCAGATGACGAGGATTATGACGACAATTTGATTATCGTCAGCGAAGCGTACAGTTGCCTGCAAAGCATCGCCTCATTTGAACCAGGCCAGAAGGCTCTTCTCAACGTGGGAGCCATCGGGACAATGTCGCAAATCTATTCGCAACAAAGTTTCCAAACGGACGAAGCACTGAACCTGTTAGTTACGCTGGCGAATAAGTTTGGGCCACAGGCTTGGTCTGACGATGTTAAGCCGTTCCATGCATTGGTTACAAGAATTTCGTTGGATTTGGAGACGGATCATACTGAACGGAAATTTGAACTGTGCCAAATTCTGACATCTTTGCTACACAGTTGCCGGCGCGAAATTATCTCGAAGACGGTGTCCGAAGAAATTTGGCCTGAAAGCATTTACAAAGGTCTGAATGACATTTTGAAAAGCAAAATCGGTAAAAATCAACGTGATCCAGCACTGAAGTTGGCTGCGTGTGCGGTGGAGCTGCTCGGTATTGAATGGACCTTGAATGATGTCGAAGACCCGAAAAAGTTCTACCTCCTGCTCCTTCAACTCGCTGCCATTGAGGTTCGCATGCAAATGGACGAGAAAAGTTTCAAGCAAGCATTTGCCAATGGTGACCTAATTACGGCCTGTTTCATCATCTTGGAATTGTCAATTAACTACATGGCAACCGACCAGTTAGACTTGGAACAGAAGGAGAAGCAACAGATTTATACAGCTCTGAAAGGCGCATTTAATGCTGTGATGTCAGTTTTGACACGATTAGATAAGGACAAATCAAAGGATTCGCTGGCTGGCAAAGAAAAGGCTTTCGCTTGTGCCATCGTTCGTGTAATGAGCGCTTGGTTGGCTCAGGAAACTTCTGCAATGCGACCAGCTGTCTACCAAATTCTACCGTACATGCTTCAGCTCGTCAACGAAACCTTTTACTCGGCGAAGAAGTTCCATAACGAGAAGCTTCAAGGCGAACGCCCAGCTGATGTTTTGCGCGTCATGATGCCAGCTTTATGCCACTTGGCTGTGGAGGAGAAGGCTCGCGACGTCTTATTCAAAGTTAAACAAGACGAGGTGTTGTTTGATTCGTTAGAATTCTACTTTTCGATTGCACACTACAAACGACCGCCAATTCCACGTGCCGAACGTTTGGCTCGAATGAATGATCCCGATCCAGTACCAACAGCTGAACAACTCGAGGACATGAAGGACGCCCGTGCAGCTATAGTCAGCCTGTGCAACATTTTCATGAATTTAACGGTGCTGGAAGTGAAAATTGTCGAAGAAAGCGAACTGTTCGATAAACTTTTGAAATTCATCTTCGAAAATTTGCCAATATTGAAAGATATTCCCGAGAATCTGGTGATGCACGGCCATCTAGCGATACTGGGTCTGTTACTGCTCAAGCAACAAGCGAAGAAGGTGAAGAAAAACGACTTTACCATTTGCCGGTACATCCAAGCGACCATTCGTTTTCTGTGGGATGCATACATCGTGGACGAGTCGAACGATCCTACCGCCTTGGTCGTCGCCATGGCGTACAAAGAACATTGGAACGAGATCATGGAACTGTGGTTCTTGGGCATGCAAACAATGAGTGGAATATTGGCGCCCATTCCGTGGTTGTCCGAATTCGCCATCGAAAGTGGATGGGCCGAAGGCATTATCGAAACGTTGAAAAAAGTGAAAATTGGCACATTGCCACCGAACGTTAAATCGGCTTATGAGGATTTTCTATGTCAATTGGTATCGGTAAATAATGATGTTGTTGCCGTACTGAAGAAAGCCGACGCTTTACGAGTGTGTCGAAATCACCGACTGATGGAACTTGGCAAACGATTGTTCGGTGATTAAGCGATCGCCGAAACAATAACCAACGGGAATCGACTTTCTCGCGTTTAATTATTTGAGATTGAGTACATTTTACACTTTGCTTTGAACCATTTAACTGATTTTGTATTCGTTCTTTTGGATCAATTTTTTTTTTTGAGAATAATCTTTTGTACACAAAACATAATTTCATTTCGTTAAACTGCTAAATAAAATGTTTAAATGAGAAACTTCGGGCTTTTTCTATATCCCTCTTTGTCTAAGCCGAACCATAAATCTTCTACGCCGATGGAACATATCTACGTACGTGCGAGAGTTGATTATGTGGCCGTATTTTCGATATTTTTATATTGCGTACAAAAAAGTCTTACCATCCCGTCCAAAATAAACTCGAAAATTTTCTTTTCTAAAAATAGATTTTCGATCGAGAAATTTACTTTTTTTAATGTTTCTTTCATAGCATTTCGCTTCGTTTCGTTGTTATTTTCAGCTTTCTTTGGTACGACTAAGATTTTAGTTTGATTAAAATTTATCATTTTAAGTTCCACAATTTCATTCAGTTTGTTAGTTCAATTGAGAAAATTATGTTGTCAATCGGCGCACCTTCTTCATCGACTGTTAGTAAGTTAGTAAATTCCGTCCATCGGCTACAATAGCGATCATGTCCTCACATCAAGGAAGGCATTTCATTTGATGATTGCATCACGAGGACGAAATAATTGTAAAATTCCTTACCAAGAGAAAATTTTTTACATTATGGACCATTCACATATTACGTCACCCTTTGTCAGTGCTGCCAGCAGATTAAAATCTCTAATAACTCGTCAACTATGCACTTTTCTGAGTCAATGGTATGTCCTCCCCTCCCAAATACACCCCCTAAATGAAAGGTATGACAAACTATGGACTCAAAAAAGTACAAACTTGACGAGTCATTAGAGATTTTCATCTACTGGCATCACTGACTGTGACGTTATATGAGAATAGCGCCTAAGTAATATGCTTATTCGAGCAGAAGGCGAAGCAACACACTCATCACATATGCAACAATTAATTCGCGAGGTATACGAATGGATGATTGGAATTTTGACAAGTTATTAATCGATGTAAAAAATTGCTCTACGGTATGCTTCCAAAATGTACTCGAAATATACCAATGTCTGTGTATTTGAGAGGCATACTGCAGAATGATGTTTCACTATATCCGCGAGAGTGTATTGGTGTGAATGTAATGGCGATGTAACTACTATTACGGCGAAGCCGTCAACACTCCAACTATCCATTCACACTCAAACTGCGATTGAAAGTTTCTTTCCATGACTTGATCAAAGTGCTATACGCGATATGACACGAACTCACCTAAGCGAATACAGTAACAGATCCGAAATGTCCATATCAAGGAAATCGTTTGTTTCGCTCCAAGTAGTGTTTGCGAGTCTGAGGAGCATAGCATACGTATTCCATCAACTACAAAACGATGGTTTCGTGTTTTTAATTGATTTCGTGTCACGAAGACTGCCAGGTCATGCAATCGTTTCAAGGTCTGTGAAAATTAGAAAGTCTAACAATTTCATTACTGTTACCGTAAGCTCTACCAAATTGATTTTTGATTTAAAAAAATTTAGATTCAAAATCGAGCTAGCAAAAAATGTTAGATTCCAAATGAATACTCAAAAGGAGGAACAGGACATTAGCGAATTAAGAGAAAATTGAAATTTCATCAATTTAGCTTTGTTTTTAGTAGTCTGAGGAAGCTTTTGATTTTTAATCATCGGAAATCTTCTATTGGGGTGGTCAGCCTATTCGAAACGAAGCCGTTTTCTACCCACGACTATTCGATTGTTGTATAGAATGCCACAGATATTGTCCAACATTACGATGACGTACAGAAAGCAAAATTTCATTATTCAGAATTTTATTTTTGGAAATTGCGACTCATTTTAATGTGATAAATTATTTCAATGTAATTTTCAAAATGCAATAATTTTGCAAGCGAGTTTCTAGTCCAAATGGGTGGCCTATAGAATGTGATCCATTTACCCAAGGTTTCATTCAACAAATTCTCATCGTACTCTTTTCAAGTTTCGTCGTTGTGTTCTTGCTGATACGAGACACACATCTGAAGCCATTCATCTTTTGTACTCAATTTTCCGCCATCCACTTATCATTATCAGTTTAAGGATCTCGTCTAAACCACAAAAAAAAGAAGAAGTCTCAACAAAATGAAAAACGGAAGTATCCGTCTTCTTCCTCTGCAACTCTCTGAAAAATTAATCACAACTTCTGCCAACATAATATTTTTTGCCAGCAATATTCGTACACCACCACGTAAACGAGAAAATGTAAAATCTGATTTTATTATTAGAAGTGACGAAAGTGTGAAATAATTTTATGATTGGATCGAACATATGGGAAAGATCAAGAATACCAAATTGATCATTAGCTTTCTTCTCGCTGCTTAGTGTGTTACATTACACTTACATTTGGTGAAAAGAAAAAAAGCAGACCACACTCGTGTAACATTAGTAAAAATGTAGAACACAAGAGATTTTGTCACTCCGATATAAATGGCGAGACCAATTAGATTACAGCGTCCTTCCATCTTGATCTTGATATTGGGCCAGCAGATGTGGCGAAGCGAGGGTGTTCGATTTAACATTTTATTGCTAGAAATGTGGGAAGAGTACTCACATATAAATTGTAATAGTAAGCGGTTACGACTGTGAAGGTATAAAAGTTTGAAAAGTCCTTCGACGTTTGGATCGTCGAGTAACTTTGAATTCAAAATACCAGCCAAAACATTGGCAATCCTGCCAAAACCAATGTTATATTTATCAGACTATTTTGAAACGATTATTAATTACATTTCCATGTGGAATGAATAAACAAATGTAAATAAATTTTATAGTTGAGCTGTGCGCATGTTCATTCTTAAATAAAATTTGAAAAAAATTTACAAAAAAAAATTCAGCGAAAATAAATTTATGCAAATCACGTTTGCCGTATCATTGTTTATTGTAAATGTTGAAGCCACACTTGAATCACAACTTTGGCGACTCTATTGCGATTCTATTTGTGGAAACAAGACAACTGACTAATTCTTCAATGTTCAAGCGAAATTATGCTTGATAGAGCGTGTATGACAATTAATTAATCTTGTTGATTATTAATTGATTTTTAACGGCTGTTAATTACAAAATTCTACGATGAACACTTTGGCCCTAAAAGTTTATTGCTTTTAGTAGTTTAATACGTTTAATACGAGCTGACTATTTCACGATAAAAAATCAGGCCAAGACATTTTTAAACTTTGAAATTTCAGCGATCGTGTTAGGTTGATTAATTGTTTACAGTTTATTGAGTACAGTGTGCTGTTCATGACTTGACTACACTTAAGTGTTGATTGCTTTCATACGGATGTCCTCTAGGAAATTAGGGGCCGCTTATGACTTACGTGACGCTAGAACTTCCATTTTCACAGTTAGATAGTTTAGTTCACGTGGGTAGGGTTATTTTACACTGGCACCTAGGCCTTTAGTTGGCCTATTGTTCACACCCACATTGGACTATCTACAATTGGGTGTGAATGTGTCCAGGTTGTTTTGAGGAGGAAGGCTTCGTGATTTGGATCTAGCTGTAATGTAAGCTGGACAGTCGCATCGGAAGTGTCCCATTGACTCGATATCTTCCCACAGCAGTGAGGGTTGTCCACTAATCCCATAGTGAACAAATGTTTGTTTAAGTAAGAATGTCTTGAGATTGCATCTGTCATTGGATTTATATTTCTTCTGATAAGGCTTTCTAATTCTGATACTTTTACTGGCATGTGATGCGTAGGCTACAGTCGCCCAGTAGGTAAGCTCCCATTTTTCGATAAGACCTTCAAAGGATGAAGGTCGAGCTTTAGGGATTGGTTCAGGCACAGTGAACGAGGTATGCTCTTCAGATTTTGCGAGTGGATCGTCTAGCCTTCGATGTTACTGTGCCCTGGAACCCAGGCAATAGTTAGTATATTTTCGGGGAGGCAAAACGATTGGGACTGTTCGAAAAATTTCATAACTTTATACCATGCAAAGTGTACAACCGAAGGCAGTGGGTTTTTAACATTCGGTTGTTTTTCAGCTGATCCAATCACACCAGCAAAAGAACTTATTCGTCTTTAGACGGGTGAAACTCACGCGTGCGATAGGGGTTAAACCGTTCAAAGACGCATGTATACGCCCTTTTGTTTGTGTGAGTGGATCAGCTGTAAAACAGCTGAAGTAAATTTATGGTGAAAATTCACTGCCTTTGGCTGTATGAAGCGTTGCAAAAAGAAAAGTATGGGACTGTAACACAATTGGAATATCAAAATAAAAACTTCCCGAATGTCATCATCCAATCATAAAACTATCAAATTTATGCTAAAGCAATCGAATCATTATATTTTCCAGGTATCCGAATTACTACAGCAAAAATATGCGGTGACCCGCGAAACAGCCGTACAAAGTACGCAAACGTTTCTTCGAGCCTTTCGCCGATGTCCGGATAATCCCAGCATTCCGCTCGACACATGGCGCCAACATTTGTGGACGCAAGCCCTACCTGAATCCCATAAGCATTTGAGCAATGAGATTTACAGCATATGGCTCGAACTAAGATACAGGTATCTACAAATGACGCCCGAAATTATTTCTTTGTTAGAATTACTTCGTCAAACGTACGTAATGGCCATCATAACGAATGGGCCGTCGAATGCTCAATGGGAGAAAATCCAACGGCTCAATGTAAACAAATTTTTTGATTGTGTCTTGGTCTCAGGTGACCTGCCGTGGGAGAAACCCGACGAGCACATCTTTCTGGCAGCGTGCAATTATTTGGGTGTTTCGACTCAAAATTGTGTAATAATTGGAGACAAATTAGAAACAGATATTCAGGTAGGTTACAGTCGCAGGATTGGCAGGTAGGTTTCAATTTATTTGCCAACTGCGTGGATCACATCTTTGAAATAATTGTACTAATAGTCAATGAATATCAATCAATCAATCAATCGAATCAAATATATAAATCGTATGGGGTAAACTCACAGAAAATATTTTTTTTTTAAACTTTTTTCCTCTATTTTATTTTTGCTCTAAACCTTTATCGTTTCTTTACTTAAAACAGAACCGAAAAAAGAAACAAAAATTCACCCAACAAACAACCAATTTTTTTCTTTTTTCCTTTTTTTTTATTATTAAACTGTAGTGACATTTAGCATGAGTGCAGTTCACAATTAATAAAATGGTGAACCAAGACAGATTCTAAAAAATTCATTTTTAATTTTCTTCAATGAAAAAACCAAAACAAACAAAAATCTTTAGGAAATTTTCCTTTTTATTTTTGGCTAATACTTTCCTTCCCAAACTAAACAAAAAACAGGGTGGAATTGATGCAAAATTAGGATTAACGGTATGGTTACCGTTAAACGGCGACAGTAATACAAATCTTGACACCATCAAACCAGACTATACCATTAATAATCTGCAAGAATTGCTAGCTATTCTACCCGATAACAGCAACGGCAACGCCAAGAAACCGAACTTCCGGACGCGTGCAAATGCTCGTCGTGTGCCGTACAATCGCCGGGTGGCATCCCTACCGGACCTCGAAAGCGGCAACAGTAACTCAAGCGATGGCAGTTGATTTTGGTGGACAATCGTTTTATTGGTGTGCTGATATAATGAACAATTTATAGAACGGCGGAAAATGTTTTTTCTTTTTGAACTTTGAAGAGACAATTTTTCTCTGTTGTTGTTTTCAATATTAAGCAAATTTTATTTCTGTTCTCCATTTTTTTTTGTGTTTTTTTCTTTTCAATCGAATTTTTATGCATAAATTTATGAGTGATGTTCATACAAAAAACATTGACTTTATTAATCGAAATGTTGTTAAGACTATATGGACAGATTATGGTTTAGAAGAAGAAGAAGAAGAAGAAGAAATAAAACCAATTTCAAATAAAAAATTGAGTAAGCGGATGTTGAATTCATTCGTAAAAAATGTTAATTTTCTGAGTCTGTGGGCGTATACTTCAGTGATTAGATATTGAAATTAATTTTAATTTTTAGTGCCTAATGGGTTCAAGGATTTTCAGAAGTAACACAAAAAAAAAACACAAAAATATTTCGTGCGATTGTAACGAGCGTCAATTTTTTTTTTCTCTTAATGTTTTTTGTTTAAATTTTTAAGTTGAGTGTGTTTTTAAATGTGCTAAACCAATTATGCTAAAAAAATTATTGATGGCGAGTACCATTTAGCAGCTGCTGTCGACGAGAATAACGAGAGTAAGTAAGTTGACAACCAATACAATTTATAATTATTACTTGAAGCTCTACACAGTTCGAAATGAATTTGTGAAAACTGGTTTTGGTTTTCTTTTTGAAACGACGACGACGAAACATATCGGTTTTTATGAAAATGTGCATTGCGCATTCAAGTTTTGTATTTTGAATAAATAATTTTTTGGATCATCAAATTATGACATAACGTAATTTGAATCTAATTTGATCTATCATTCAGATCATGGTAATCACTACAATATTACAATAACAGTCAACTTTGATGAACAGATCATAATATATCAATTTCTTTGAATAGCACTTCAATCAAAACTGACGCCCTGCATACTCTTTTAAACACCGCTTTCGGCAAACGTCGGAAGCTGAAACTTCATTCGTTTTCGCGTTATTATCGCTTTCATGTTCCTATGTTCGTCCATAAGTATTATGACAACTGAGCTTTTAAACTTTCGCTTCATTCTAAATCTGAGAGTCAATGATTGCACTGATGAAAAACTGTTGGAACTATACATCGGGCATGTTCAACAGTGGTTTCATATTTTTGTTCCATTGTATACGTCGATCATGTATGTATGCAAGTTACATTCCAAAGTCACTTTTGAACATACTCGAAGCACTGTCTCGAAATATTTTTATCAGTATGACCCTCTGTCTTAAATGGAATGCTTGAACAAATTTTCTTACCCTGTGTCATGCCAAGTGTTATCCACATTTATGAATTGGAAATGCTAATCCAACAAAATGGCAAATTTTATAGGTTCCACAAATTCAGGGCCGTATCTACGGGTGGGCTGTGGTTGTCTCAGCCCACCCTGGGCCACCTGTGAGCCCATCCTGGCGAAAAAATACGGTTGAAGTAAATAAATTTC
>JANTFA010135645.1:0-20189 GCA_026413405.1 Phytosciara flavipes
AAATTCCTGTTTGAAGTTAAATGGAAATTACATAAGTGCGAGTGAGATGAATAGTTCTGTCTCGCTCGCACTAATGTAGTTTCCATTTAACTTCAAACGGGAATTTCTCCTGATCCTGACGTGCTAGAACCACAATCTTTTCTGATTTGGAATCTAGAGGAGAAACCCCCCATAGGTTTTTTTATTCGTGGCTGCTTCATGACATTAACTCTAGCTTGTAAAATAGTGATTCAGATCGGCAATTTAAACTTGGAAATTAATTTGCGTATAGCAGAAGATCTCATAGGAAGATTAGCTCAAACTTATGCATACGATAAACAACTATGCCTCCAAAAATAGAACTATTAAAAACAACACTCTTCTACGACACACTTAATTCTCGTATTTATAATACGCCGATTATATGTGAAAAATGTTAGCGGTTGTAAAATGACTCATTACAATTTATTGTGATAAACAAAATGCGTGACCTAACGTAAAACATTTCAACTTCTCAATTCTCAAAGACGTCAGAGACGACCATAGCTAAATTCTAAATTAATTTCTACGACATTCTCTTTACTAATCACAGAGCCAGCCACACTCACACATGCTACATATTTGTAGGAATGGAAATTTTTTTCATATTTTTTTTTCGGAACTAATTAACTTCAATTAATGGCGGTTCATCTATTTTACTAATGATAATTACATGATACACATCATGTTACATTATAAATGCAGGTTAGGCTAGGTTATCTCGGATCTGTGTGTTGCTGTTAAAAATTGAGATGGGTTTTGGTTATGCGTAATTGCATAATGACGAAAACACATTACGACATAATTGCCTTGACTTATGGCTAATTTAAAAAGGAAAATTTTTTTTCCCTGAATTCACTTAATGTTTATTGACTATCCTCCTTTTTTCTAATTCGTATTTACAACTCCGCATAAATCCTAGTTCCGTTCTTTTTGTGTTGTTGTTCCTGTTATTGTTGAGGCTTTACAAACACACAGCAAAAACAAAATTTGTTTGAAAAGAAATCGGAAATGCTTCCCATAAAAATTCTTTTCAACTAACGTAAAAAAAACACATAACAACCGGAAGAACTTTGTGTACTTTTTTCAAGATCTTTCGGAAGTAGTTATAAAATGTGTGCATCCTAAATTTAAACCTTTTATGGCTTAGGTCTTGTGTGTGTAACGTAATTTACCAGATATATATACCTGAAACGAAACATCCAGTGGGTAAACAAAATGAAATGGAACTGCCAAAATAATAATGGTATTTATGTTCAAATCCGAGGAAATAAATCGTTTCTTTTTGTGTAACCTGTCGTAAAAATATGTTTCTTTTGCGTATTATGCATTGTCTGCTCGAAATTATAGAAGAAAAGAACAATTTTCTGCATTAATTCTTGAATGCATTTAAGAATTTTCCCATGCAAATGCAATGGGATTTGAGGATATGATGCATGTACCGTGGTCAAACGATAACAGTCAAGCTTGCTTTTTCGCATTTTAACTCAAACTAGAAGATAATGTTAACGTTACAGAACAAGATAATAGGACGGCAAAAACTTCATTAATTGAATATTACTACACGTCTAAAAGCAGAATATATTTCAAATTGTAGAAGGTAAAACCAAATGTAGCACAACTCTACCTTCCACTTCGCATTAAATAAAATGTCTTCCAATATTGTCATGAAACAAATGTTTTTTCCACTGGTTCGTACGGTTACGCAAGAATTCACTCTGGAGATAGAAAATACCACTTTAGAAGCTTTCTGTATGTCCAATGAAATTCTCTGACGTAAGAATTCAAGAGATCCAGCGATGAATTCGATCAGTTTATTTCCAATCTTGTCTATCAGACTTTGAGCGTCTGAAGAACAGGAATCGATCGTTTCGACGGAAACGGTACTGAAAATATAATGGAAGTGAGAGGGTCTAATGCCTTCACCCTTACGTTTGTAACACGTCGAATTCGAATCCCTTAAGTAAGGACAAATCTTATGTGGTCACCACAGATGCCAAATCAGAAATGAAAACGCCATATGTAACTCCTTGAACATAGGGCTCGGAACAGATCACTCTGACCTGATCTGAATCTGAAAAAAGACGATTTGAAATTTTCAGATTCAGATCCAGATCTCTGGCCAACTGATCTGATCTGATCTGAAATCTGAAAACTTGAATCTGATCTGAAAAATTTCGGATCGATCTGATATCTGAAAATCAGTACGACAAAACAAATGCAAATTTATGGTTAATTATTGTGCTACTAAGCTCCACGCGTGAAGAGGAACTGATTAAATCAAAAATATTTCTATTAAAGAATCAACTTTTGGAATTCCATATTTTATTCTTGAGACGTCAGATCATTAAGATTGGACCAGATCGGATCAGATCAGATCAGATCCACGTTTTCAGACTTCAGATCAGAATCAGATCAGATCAAAATTTTCAGATCAGATTCAGATCGGATAATTTTCAGATTGATCTGATCTGTTCCGAGCCCTATTGAACAGGATAACTTGAGTAAAACGAAACAAATCTTAATGCGCCTTTTTTCTCGATTTGTGTTGACAAACGCAAATTTAAGTTCGAAAATGAGCAAAATCGGTTGAGCCGATCGAGAAATATGGACGAATTAGTACTATTTCCGAGGTCTAGTTGACGTTCCTCGCATATATTACCGGCAGCATTTACTCGTTCCTAGTTGATAAATGGCGCAAATAGAAGGTATTGAAAAATGTGTCAGAATCGGATCACGGGTTTGGAAGCTAGATTCCATTAAGTGAGCCCAAGTCGAGTTACTCGGCCGTACAGTGAACGTATAGATTTTTATCGAAATCTCCAGTAAATCTCATCCGATTTTCGTAAACTTTTTTTTGTTTGTAAGGTAATGATAACGGTAAACCTGTGATACTGTTTTCTGTGACTTAATAAAACGACCGCCATCTTGGATTTTAGTATTTTTTGCCTACGTTTTGAGTAACGTATTAACCCCTTATTTTGATGGGGTTTTTTCAGCGTTGAATTTTCAAACTAGTCTTCGTACAGGACTTTCGAAATTTCTGTAAGCATTTTTAATGACACGTATTTGAGAGATATTCAAAAATGCTGTATTGCAGTGTAGAAGGCAGCTACGCTACGATTAGTGGGTGCGGGTCTTCTTATGTTTTATATTTGGTCCTTGGTGCTAACTTTCATGAGCTCAAATGCAACACAAACATGAGTTATCGCTCTCGCTAGACGAAATGTTCAATAATCTACTATTATACGAGCGTGACTCGAGTTGTCGTCTATTAAAGCAACGAAATGATGATGTCAGACGTAACATGTGTCTGCTAAAATAAAGTTGAATCACTTCTAATTTTCATTAGATTCTCTCACGTAAAAACATGTTTTTTTTATAGTAATAAATCAGTCTGAAATTACAGACGTGCATGCTTTTATGTAAATAAAAAACAATTTACGAGAGACATAACTAGAACAATCATAATAATGAACATGTTTCCATGAATGAAATCGATTTCCACCGTAATTTTGAAAATGAAAATTCTTGGCTATTGACATGTTCTGAGCGTCACAAATCATGAGCCTTTTTCATTCAATTTTGGTCATTACAAGAAGACAGATGAATCAACGAAATTTTCTTAATCCATTCCAGAACAGCGAAAAGGATCTACCAGTCTGTGCACCAAATGCAGTATGCTCCAAAATAGATTTGTATGAAACGCCCTGGATAGAGCGACAGTGTCGATGTCCGAAAACGACATCTAAACATCCACACGTTGTAAATCACGCAAAAGAAACCAAACTCAATTCGAAACAAGTGTATAGTCTACTGCTAGACGATCAGAAGCCAAAGTTGAACGATTATGCGGATGGTGAGGCAGAAGCAGACAGTCAACACTTAAAATCGTTATTCCGGAAGTTGGGTGTATTTTACGATCAGGACGATATCGTACTTGACGATAACGACTACAACGATTACAATCATAAAATGCGACCGTTTCGTAAACAATTTGTCGATCCGCATGAAACGAAAAAATTCCGTCATTCGAATCACAAAGCGGAAATTCAACGGATAGGAGGTTGTCCGGCAGCAGTTGGAGTTGAAGATGGTCATACGATAGCTGACAAGACGAGACACTATAAATTATGCGAACCAATACACAAACTTCCGCAGTGCAGGTAAATTGATTGTTTGAAATTTTCTCAGTTAATACAACATTCTGTTGACGACAACCTTTGTGCAACAGTCACAGTTGTTAGGCGCGTTTGATTTTTCCTAGTTCTTAATGCCGGAGACACACGACCAATTTTCCGTAGCTGAAAGCACAGACTAAGCAATGTAAAACGCAGAATTGCTCGTGTGTCTACTTCAGCTTTGTACATCTGGAGTCAGAGCGATTGTCAACTGAAGCTGTTTTTACACAACTTCATGAACCGTGATTATAACCCCACTCTAAACTGAAACTTTTTTCATGCAGATACTTCCGAGATTACACATGGACATTGAAATCGTCACCGGATATGAATGTAACCGAACAAATCGTTCATTGTCGGTGTCCCAAAAATTCGGTCACATATCTCATACGAAGAGAGCCACTACAGACCGGACCCGTTGGATACACATATCTGTTTGCATGCTCTCCGCAAAGTGTAAGTGTCGTAAAGAAAAAACTGCTGCACATAAATTAGGTGTTAAAGGAGAGCACTTTTTGATCAGTTAAAATCAAGTGGCCTCGGGGTCACTCGTCAAAATGAAAAAATCACATACCAATTGACACTGAACACAACTCTCAATAATTTTTTTCATTCAATAGTTTTTGACATATCCATAGACCAGTTAAATTTAACTGGTCTTCGCTCTCATTGAACACCTAATACAGTGTTAAAGGAGAGCTAAGACCAGTTAAATCTAACTGACCCAGTGACCAGTTAAATCTAACTGGTCTTCTCTCTCATTAAACACTTAATGGAGTTTTTAAGGAGAGAAAAAACCAGTTGATTAGCTGGTCTCAAGGTCAGGCATCAAAAATTGATGAATTAAAACAAAAATCAGTTTCAGTTTGTATGCGGCTCCTATCATTTTGACGTGTGACGCCGAGACCAGTTGGATTTAACTGATCAAAAAGTACTCTCCTTTGAAGCTCACTACAAAATCACCTCTCACTCAACACTCTATCGGCACACGACGACTAACATATTCAATTCTATCCATTCCACAGAGGCTGCGCTGTCAGCGCAAAGAACCATGCAAACTGTTTACGGTCCGAAAACGGCAAGAGTTTTTGGACGAAGTGAACACAAACCCACTGTGCCAATGTCCGCGCAATCACCGATGTCCGCGCCATCACACCGACGCTGGCGTTCTGCTGGGAAAGAGTTATATCGAAGACAATATTCGAACATATTCCGGTTATTGTATGCCGGAGAATTAAGCAACGGTTCTGGCGTATTTTCTTCTCCGGGTGGAAATGGGTAGTAGGGATGGGGGGAGAGATATGTTTTTCTTTTGGAATTGAATATGTTGCTACTGTGAATAGAGACCGTATAAATAAATTAAGCGAACAATTGAAAGGAAAATAAATGCAAAAGTGAATCGAAGTAGTAACTACTTTACTGAGTCAATTACATGATATAGGACGAAACAGATTAATTATGTTTCTGTATTGGGAGAGCGAGAAGGAGACAGAGGTTCATTCTAAGTTAGATGTACTTAAGTTATTCAATGTATTCACTATACAGACAGACACACACACATACCCTAAAGGTTATAAACGAATGTTAATTAATTAATAAAATTAATATATTTAAAGTAGGTAAAACGCAAACCCTATCACACAACGCGACGAATAAATTTTCTTTTCTTTAAGTCGCTAATTAGCTTAGGTGTAATCGATCTGTAAATTTTTTTTTATAATTTTAATTTAAAATTCCAAATAATTTTTTGCCTTTCCATCTTTGTGAAAAGGAAAGTTTTAGTTTTCTCTCTCTCTGTCTCTGTCTGTAATTATTGTATGAGACCCTTTCATTGTATAAATAGATGTACCTGAGAATGTTTTATTATGTGTTTTTTTGTAAAAAGTTTTTTTTATTTTTATTATTTTGAATTCCAAACATTTTTTTTTTCTCTTTAATTTAAATTTATTTAACGATAAAAATTCGATTGAAAATTCGAAAGATTCCATATTTGTACAACGACGACGGCATGGCATACGAAATAATTTAATTTTTTCTTTTGTAAAAAATTTTATTTTGTTTTTCATCTTTTAAATTGTGAAACAACTGTACATTCAACTTATACATTTTACAGTAAAATTTTATGTTTTAGGGGGCCACAAAAAAATGTTATAGCTGCAGCTTTAAAAATAAAAACGAAAATTTTTTTTGTAATAAAAACATTTTTATGTTCTTTCGTTCGAATTAAATGCTACTTTTGACCAGAAAAGGCCTTACAGCAACCCTAGCATCTACCTAACCCTAAGTGTGACTGAGCCGAATAACTAGTGCCGGCCGCTGGCACAAAATTAGCCATCCGCCGATACTTTTCATCGGCTTTTTGGAAATAAAAATGAATTCTACATGTGGCAAATTCCACGACCTTGTCCCATTGACTAACAAACTGGGTCTTGAAATAGCTCGGAATCGGTGTGACTTTTCTTACAGCAACCTTCATGGAACCTTATCTGGTATACTAGTGATCCTCTCTCGAATGAATCGAACATGCTCTAAAAAAAATATCAATGGACTTCGAGATATTTTAGCTTAAACTTTGTTAGTCACGGGACGACGCAAGGGAAGTAGCCATTTTTAAAATACGAAAGACTTAAGAGCGATATCGCGAAATCTTGAACCTATATTTGAAATCAAGCCTTGTCCGATGTAAATGAACTATGGCTCAAATTAATCAGCTTTCAATTCTAGGAGACACGTATTTTTTCTTTTTTCTATAAGTCACTTATTTCCTTAGATATCACTCTCGGAAGTTGGGCCTGCATGGGGTCTTTTTGATAATAACTTCTGATAGAAGATGGCTACATTGATGATATTTGGTAGGAATGTTCCACTAATAATGCCTGATTTCTGGCCGGGCCGGTTGACCGTTCTGGTCGCCTATCAGAGAGTTTTCATCAAAAGTATGGTCAACTGTTCAGCCGAACTGACCAATGTCGATGATAACTGGCCTTCCCCACTACCATTCGGCAATTTAACCTCCACGGTTAAGGCTTGAACATATTGCCGCTACTAAAAAGCTCAGGAATATTTTTTTTGACGATTTATCAAAAATCTGATCTTTGGAAATATTTAGAGTGAGTTTCTTATCGATTTTCCGCTTGAAAAGTGCCCGCTGGGAACATTTTTTGACGTTCTAGAGTCTACCGCTTCACACGTAAGCAAATGAAAACAATCTTAGACATGTAAAATGCAAGCTTCTAGTCCCACAAATCAGGAGAAAAAAAGTTTATCAAAATCGAATCACTGAATCGACGGCTAGAGTTCATGACTTAGAAGTGTGTCTGGCTACTCGGCAGCACAATGAAAGGTGATGATTTTTGCCAATATCTCGAGTAAATCTCGATCGATTTGCTTTCTTTTCTTTTTTGTTCGCAAGGCATTGAAGACTCAAAACCAATGGTAATGAGTTCAGTTGCTTGACAAAATGGCAGACAGCCGCCATATTGGAATTTAGCAATAATGAAAAGTGCATTGAAGGAAACGATTTTTCTTTGAGACTTGATTGTGAATGGGAAGTGTTTGTTTTTATGCTGTGAAAAATGGAGCGATTGAATGTGTTTTCGAGCTTTACAGCAGCCTCATGAAGGGAACTCTACTCACTCAAAATACAGAGGAGCTTGAAATTTTTTTGTCCAATATCAATCGATACAATGGGCCTTAGAGCGACGACAGAAGAAAATACTAATAACACAACACCGTCAACGGGATTTTTCGTCTAACCGACTGAGTAAAACATTACTAATCATACATTTAACATGAAGTAACATCAGATCTGGGATGCTTATTACATTTTAGCCTTAAGGTAGACTATGACGTGCATCGAACTCATCGTATATATGCGTAACATCGTACATGCCATTCTTCTATGTATACAAGTCGCTAGAGGCACAAAACACTCCGACTATCCAGATAGTGTCGCTTAGATGTGATTGGCAAAGTTAATCTGATGCAAGATACACTGAAGAAAACCCAATTTTTATTAATTCTTCCAAAACTCCTGAGTCACATCATGAGCAGTAAAGTACAAAAATGTTCGAATGTTCACAATTCACCAAACACATTATTTTGATACATCAACCAATTGCAGACACCAACCATTAGTAAGTTTATAGATAGACTGCAGTGAATGTGAACATTGAAAAAAGCGACATCTGCAGAGTAAAACATTTTATATCTACCAAAAATAGCCAAGACACAAGAGTAGTTGTTGTAAGAAGAGTATTGTACGTATCTGTTTGAATGAAAGGAAAAAGCGATGATGATAACATTTAAAACATTCTCCTTTTACCACACCGGTCACACCAGTGTTCAATTTTAAGATCGACCACCAGATTTGAACAAGAAAATTTTGTTTTTAGATTTGGAATGTACCTGATGACCTTAAGAGCAGTTGACTTATTGGGATGTATGGACGGAGTGCATAGTAAATTGATTGAAACATTGACTTTACTCTATTCTCCATTCTCTACACTTTCATTGAATTTGTAACCTAATTAAAGTGCAACAGTTGGACTGTTATATAAACAAGATGATCCACATTAGAAGCAACAAATATTTATTGATCTGTGAACAAGTTATTAAAATAAAATATCGAGCAAAGTAAGTTAGCACTGCGTTCCATCTTCAAAGCCCGATCTTTAGTTTCATCTAATCAAATAAAAAACGTTTTTTGTTGTGTGCGGCCGTAACAGTATAATATTGGTTTCGCTTAATCGCGTTTTAATTAAAGACACACTGTACCGTCTACATTTTTATCGGATTTTTGTTAAATAGAACATAAATTTATAATATTTGAATCAAGAATCGAACGGTTCGAGATATACATAAATCGAAGTGTTAGTAATTGATTAAAAGTATTAAAATGCTGTTCAGTCTTGTGTTCAGTTGACTTTCCAAATCGAAGATCCGCAATTCGGCATGCTTAAAACACGTTTTATTAGCTTGTAA
The DNA here is from genome assembly GCA_026413405.1 of Phytosciara flavipes. NCBI lineage: Eukaryota > Metazoa > Arthropoda > Insecta > Diptera > Sciaridae > Phytosciara > Phytosciara flavipes. The sequence continues at coordinate 9,183 of JANTFA010135645.1, forward strand.
ACTGACAATGATATCATAATGCAAGTCGAAAAGGAAATTCTCCACGATAAAAAAAGTGAGTAGGAAGTCGACATTGAAAGTAGACACTTGGGATGTTGATCGGTATAAAGTCAAGAATGGTATACCATGCAACTCAGTAGCGTAATGTGAAAAATCTTCACACAAAATGCTTCAGCTGCATAAAACGATGGATGCAACTCGGTGTAAGATGCTTTATTGTAAGCAGACGATGTGTATTCTCAAACTTGACACATCTTGTGCCTAATATAAAGCATTGAGCGAATTATAAGAAAAATGAAATTTTAATCATTGAGAGGGATTTTTTCAAAGTGAATCTGGCTCCGTCGGACGAGTGTAGCAGCCTGGGGCCTGCAAAGTCGAAAACCGCTGTCATATACTCACTTCCGACTGGGTGGCTTATTTGGAGGGGTTCAAAAGGCATGCAATAAGTGTGAATGTGTTTATCCCAGCTTTATGCCCATCAAGCCATGCAGACATCAAAAACATCGTCAACCCATAAGAAGCGAACCTGAACGAATGAAATTTCATTTTTCTTATGATTTGCTACACGCTCTTCTTTACGTTTAAAAAGTTGGTTCGAGGCGAAGATGACTCTTACATTAATCTGACAACTTCTTTGATACCATAGAGTCGTAAATCAACACTTTGACAGAAGTCACGGTGACAAAATCTTTCGTTTGATAAAACTGAGTTATTTCTGGTGGGCTTTAAAAAGCGTTCGCTAGGTTCTACGTGACGTGGAAAGTGTGAAGATCAGGAAACTGATCTCGTTTTATGGACAGTTGATACAATTCCGAAGCAGAATGTACCAATTTAAAAAAACATTTGTTTAAAATATGAGATCCTAAACCAACCCAACAGTGTCCGTCGCCAAAATGTGCCAGAGGCCGAATGCAGTTGTCGTACATTAACATTCATGTTTGAGGGTCGTACACAAATGACGTCTGAAAATTCTGAACTTTTTTCAGTTAATAGCGTCCTAGCCGCCCAAATACACTCATCCAATGGGGAGTGGAACATACTAATGACTCGAAAATGTTCTTAATTGCCGAGTTAAAAGTGATTCTAATCCGCTGACAGCACTGGAAAACGTGACGTCATTTGTGTACTAAAGTGCACTGTAGCATGTGCATCGATAGTTGAATCGAAACTAAAGGTCAGCCACATTTTGAAGACTAGCCGTGATAAAAAAATTTAGCTTGGAATAAAGCATTTTACGTCGAATAAAATAAAATTGTCCAAAATTCCATTCAATATTTCACGACAAACTAAATGTAGGACGGTAAACTGACACATTTTCTAGCATTATTACTGTTCATATGCTTAGATAGAAGTTCGCCAGTTTGCATAATACCATGACCATCACCTTTTTCGCATTCAATCAACCGATCAAGATGTAAAGAAGAAAAAATCTATTAAACGGAGCTTCTTTATCTTATTTCAATTTGCGTGAGAATGTTTCTATTTTAAATAACACCACATTTATTGTTCATTAACCGCTCAATCCTCAAAATGTGGAATTAAATTTTGCATAAATAATCTGATATGAAAAGATGAGAAGAAAAGAATAACACGAAAACGTATAAATGTTCCAGAAATTAATATGTTTAGACCGAGCAATTTTGTTCTTCTTCTCATTTTCGTCAGCACAGACACACATCATTTGCACATAAATATTTAGCAGGCACAAAAGAATTAAGAAATAATTTTGACAATAAAAGAATTTAGCAATGCGAAAGTGTGGAAGATAAACGTTTCTCTCACTTCATGCTAAATGCTTCGGAAATGAAATAAATTAAATTTTTTGTTGTTAGAAAATTTTGTCCATATCAAAGGTAGAAGATACTCTCAAGACCGGCTAGAGACTGAATGGTTCAAGTGGTTATACACAAAACGTGTAAAACATTTTTCGTTTTGAATTGACAAAACTTAGTGTGAACACTTTAAGCAGATGGCTAATTGGCTGGCCGTTAGTTTTTTTTTACCGCAGAACAGGTCGTTCCTCAAAATTTTTTCTATGAAAAACATTCAAACAAGTCACCTATAGGTATATCACCTATATATAGACTGATATAACTGATCTTGTGATCAATGACACACTACTACACGTCATTGCTTGTGATCTTGTACAGCATTTCAGTCGAGAGACTACTCACTAGAGTAATGGACCAACGGAATTTAGACAGCCTTGACGTAAAACTTCATTTTAAGCACACAAAAAATGGTTCTAAAGAGCACGGTTTTATGAAATTTATTTTGTTCACAAAAAAGAACCCAAAATGGAATCAGATTTGCAAGCCGCCGAAAATGTGACTGAGGCTGTTTGCCTCCGTGATGATACATTTCGATGATTTTTGACTTAGAAAAATGTTTTACTGCCTGCCCCATGCGAAAGTTGAACATTACATACCAATATGCCCTCTGCAAAAATGATCCATTACATGGAGGCGGAAGCAACAGGCCAATAGAGCAAATACTTCGACAAGAGGCAGTTGGTGTCTCAAAAGTTTAGGCTAGTGAACAACTCCTCGATATTTCAATGAACAAGGATTGAAAAGGCACTTTTTCATTGAAACAGTTGCAATGATAAGGAAGTTACGCTGGTTCTCAGTTTTTATTATTCAAATGATGATCTTAAGCAGCATGACTGATGATCTTTTTTTCAGAAATGACGTTTTCAACGTTTCTGTTTCATACCATACTTACGTACAAACGACGATATTCACGAAGTTCATATTTTATTTTCGAGAATCGTAAACAATGATACACTTCATTTAACCGTTAAAAATAAAATATTTAAAAATTTTCTGCATTTTTTTCTTTATTAAATTCATTTTTTTATTAGAACGGTTAAATCATATGGCACAGATTTGGTGGACACTCTGAATGAAAATATTGTCATGTCAATGAACCATTTGTTCTGATTAGTTTATGGTAGACACAAAAAAAAGATAACAGCAAAAACAAATTGGCAAAGAAGAACAATAATGGTTTGGATATTTGTCTCTTCTATTCTCTTCTAACCGAACGAGGTGGAGTTGGAATTCATTAATAAATTGGAACAAAAACGGCAAACACGAAAACAAAAACATTTATTAATTTAATTCAGAATCTTAATGAACCAGAACCGGCCAGAATGGGTCAGCATGCGAATACCATACACGACCGAAGAGATTACAAACTGTAACATTATAAATAATTAAAATTCTTCAAAGAACTGGGATCAGATTTCTGATTAGAAAGACGATAAAAAAAAATTCAGTAACATCGCCGAAGAATGTATTATATTCTTTCGGAGGCGAGCTTATAGGATCGTTGGCTCATTAGCACTTAATAATGCGATAATAATTACTCAATCTATACGGACGCTAACAACAGCACAAACGTTGAACATTTTTTCCACCACATAGATACACAATATACAGTGAACACAATTGAAGTTCTTTCTTTTTCGCTTTCAAATATTGAGTGATCAATGGATAATTTTAACGAGCCAATTTCAAATAAAAAACTGTACAAAACCGAGGGGCAACGCTCTACTCAAAAGTAAGTGACATCGTTTGACCATTCTGTTGCTAATAGGTGGATCTTGACCGAATGAATTCGGATCCAGCAGCTAGGCCTTTTCTACATCCCAAAACAGATGTTGGTCTTTTCAAGAAGTCGAAGTAGAAAAGGCATTGCAATTGTTCCTACGTCGAAACATTTTGAAGAAAAGGCATGTACTACCCACCAAGAACACCCACTCGAAATGCGGCGATGTCCAACTTTATTGACTTAAAAAAGTGCATATTTGTCGAGTTATTAGCGACAATATTTGTGTAAGCCCCTTGAATCTATTTACTCAAATACTGAAACCGTTGAATCAAAATAATTCCCAAACTTGGTAAGTAAACATTTTGATGATAATTCATCACATCACACGAATGTTTCACACTCACATAAAGAAACTATCAGTCTTCTTGTGTTGTACTATGATGCAACATTCTTTAATCGAACTTAATTGGACTCCAGCATTTGTTCCATGAATATTTAGACAGGTGGTTCACTTTGTACTAAACACAAATTCTATACGATACAGTGTTCATGCTTGATGCAAACAATTAATCTTCATTGGATATGTGTACTCTATTGTGTTGCTGTTGGACGAATTAATTGCCGATGCTGATATTGCTGAGACTCGATGATTTTCTCCATATTTTTTTCGAGAGAAAAATCAGCGCCACGACAGTGGATTGTAATGTTTTTTTTCTTATTTGGAATTATGTGATCATCTTTTCTGAACAATGAATATTATTCAAATGAATGCATGCACAAAAATGAAAACGCTTTTAGGAGAGAAAGTCAATTTCCTTCACTTATTATAATTTCATTCTTGATGCATATATTTCACGTTAAACTGTTCAAAGGTCATATCAGTCATGGTCATTGTAAACTTACTAGCCGCGGAAGAAGCACATGATTGATATGCCATTTGTAACAACCGGAATTCGAGGCAGACGGTAAGCGTAATGCCTTGCCTTTAGGGATGCATTCAGATGCCGAATCAGCAATAATATAAGATTATCATCATTGAAAGGAAATCGAGTAGTTAACGATCAAGTGTATATTGTACGCAATACGAGCGAGTGAAACGAGCAAATCTATGTGTAACATACGCGTGACCGTTAACCGAGTTTCCATTCAACGATGAACTACTGCTACTTGGCGCTCTTTGAGCTTTTTGAGGCTATACTTCGAGCAGACTTTTCAGCATTCATGCGCGATTTACATGCGGATATGTTTCATACAACTTTCTTGTACTGTGTATGGCATCACACTAGAGTTGCGTATAGTTACTAGGACTACGCAAATAGTGTGGTTACCCAAACTAGGTATACGGAATCGTGAGTGATGTTTTTCCTGTTTTTCTTCCTTTGGTCAGAGTAGTTGTACCCTAACAACGTCCATTCTATCAGCCAGTAGAACTTAAATTTACAAACAAATTGAAACCTGTGATTTGATAACCTACATGAAAGTTGTTTAAGCGACCCTGCAGATTAAACAGCCTAGATACACGAACTACACAAACCTCCAAGGGAAACAGTGGACGACTCACATTTTGCGACAATTCATGCGACATTGCTATTTTAGAATAGGTGGTCCTTTGCGCGTAAAATTTTTGAATGTGATGGAAAACGTTCTCATACAGAAACTTGTAATCGTGAATTGTGATAATAGAAACGAGTATTTTGTCAAGTTTATTTCAATAGATCATTCACTTAGAGAAATAAAAGTTAACGTTTTTTATTTTACATCTTCACACATCGAGAAAAAGTTAAATAAGAAAATAGAAGCAAAAGAACCAAGAGGAGTCCTATGGTAAAGGAATGACAGCATGTTTTTGCAATTCTTTGACTCTATGCTTTCCAATTTCTTTGCAACTAACTCTTCCCTCGGTAGTTCGTATATCTAGGCTGTTTACTGCAGATCAGTGTCTTGTATCTTTTTCCGAAAGCAGATACAAAAAAAATCAATAAGCGCTGAATAACGACGTCTCGTCTACTAAAAATAAGGTAAATCAATAGAAGTAGCAGACACGGTATTTACACTTGTAAGATTCATACCATTCAGTACCATTAGAAGATCTAGAAGAAATGATCTAGTACTTCATTGTTCAACGAAACATTTGAGTATCTTCATGCGAAGGTTTGGTATTTTGGCTGCAGGTTCTTTCCTAACGAATGAAATTGAACACAGTTTTCAGAGATTGTTGATGGAAAACTAATAAGAGACTAAGGGATATGTGACACTCTAGCGAATTATAGGAAAATTGCTAAATGAACGAAATTTCATTTTCCTTTTAATACGCAAATAATCTCCGTTGATTCAGCAAGTCTAACGTTCGGTTAGATCAATCAAATGTTCACTTCAGTATGGGAATTCACGTTAAAAACAAAAAACCGTTCCGTGACTGCCCGAAAAAGAGTTAGCAACTCATTTGGCACACAGATTTTTTTTTCGCAAAGCCATTCATTTTCACCTCGTTTGACCGAGTCACCAAGAAATTGACTCATTTTTTTTGCTTTTTATTGAAACTGAAAGACATGCTAAGTAATATTTGAAAAAAATGTGACGATCTGCCACAATTTATAAATCCCATCACGGACACAGACACATTACATTTGATGAAGCAATAGACTTCGTAGTTCGTAGATAGATAAAATGAATTATTAGCCACAACCAACAGAGTTCATTCTAAAACTAAAGTTCAAAACGAAGAAAATTCTAATCATTACCATGGAACAGCTTATTATTCCATTACCACAACAGTGCATCATCATCATCATCCTATACTTTCGTTCTTTTTCAAATTCGATTATTATTACTATTAACTAAATCATCTCAGCTATAACACTCTCGTCTCCCAGTGAAAATAAAAACACACAAAATGTACGTATTACTCCACACCACTTCAAAGTTAATAATAAATGTTGTGTTACATGTTGATAAACAGCAGAAAATGATTTCGAGCTATACGAAAAAAAAGAAGAAAAGATGATTAAAGTACCACTCTCTCACCTGAATCTATATATTGTAACTCGTGGTGCGGAAGTAAAAACATTTTTAATCACTCCGAAAAGAAAACGAACATGTACACAACAATGCCCAACATCAGAACGATTTTTTTACATTGAACACAGTCCAGCCAACAGTGTATACTATTGTGTACATAAGCCCGATGAAAAGATAGAAGAAATGATTGGCATCTCGGCTATTATCTACGTTTTCTATTAGCGTTATTATAAGCTTATCGTATTATATGCACCCAAAGGGGTTCTTTGCCTATTGCGAGGGGGACCGCACTGGAATGGAAGTAACATTGCGAGATCACCTTCTTTAATACATATACTTTCCATTGTTCAGTACGGAGCACCACGGGCGTTTCGATCTGATTGAAATAAACTGACTCTTTGAATATTTTTAGACCTGGTTCTTGTCCTTCTTCATACATCTACATATGGCAAATTCCACGACCTTGTCCCGTCGCTAACAAGCTGGGTCTTGAAATAGCTCGGAATCGGTGAGACTTTTCTTAGAGCGAAAAGGGAATCGTACATAAATGACGTAACGCTTTTTCAGTGCTGTCATCAGATTAAAACCACTGATAACTCAACAGGTTTTTACTTTTTTAAGTCAAAAGTGTGTTCTACCCTACCATTTACGGGGTGCATTTGGGGATTAGGACACACCATTGACTCAAAAAAGTGCATTCCTGATTTTAATTCGATGACAGCACTGAAAAACCGTGACGTCGTTTATGTACAACACCAGTGATCCTCTTTCGATTCGAAAGTTTCGAATGAATCAAACGTGCTCTACGAAAAGATCAATGGATTTCGCGATATTTAGGTTTGAACTTTGTTAGTCACGGGACAAGGTCGTGGATTGCTACATACTTGTTATAGCCACCACCACATAATGCTCTAAACTCTTTAAAGTTTGAAAATCTAAACTCTTTAAAGTTTGAAAAGAAAGATTTATCATTTAATCGCCGCCAACCGACTTTTTTGATCGTGGAGTGGAGACGTGGAAGTGCCGCCACATATTCTTCAACGGCTCAGCTGATCAAGCCGCCAGCTTTAGTCGGCTAGACGTCGCTGCCAAATTTATCACGGCTCTACAGTCTGGTTCAGACGAATGGTGTATTCGCGATATGTTGCACTCATTATCCAACATGCATGTGATTGGATTGGGCAAGGAATCATTTTTTTTCATCATTTTTTCAGATCTACTTGATGTTAAGAGATTACCATCAATAATTAACCGTTATCTGGTGATAACAAAGACAAGAAAAACAAACAAACAAAAAGAAGTAACAAGCCAAGAACAAGAGATGCAACAAAATGATTTGAATAATAATAAGAAAAATATTGTTAAAGACACAATTCGAAATGTCGAAAATGAAATTCTCTTGTCTTCGTACATTTATTTAAAAATCGGGACCATCCTCAGCATCTCTTTGTTCCACATATTTTCCATAATTAAATATTTTAATAAAGAAAAAGAAGATAAAAAAGAAATTACCATAACCATTTCATAAAACATATTGTTAAGCCAGAAACAGACCACTCTTCTGTGCCGCGGTGAGTGCCCAGCTAAGCAACGAAAACCATTTCACACCATAATTTATCTGTGCGAATTATGCATACACATTGCATAAAACAACAATTTTATTTATCGCTGTTGTTAAATAGAGTTTATGCCTTTAATTAGTCGAAATCGGGTGTATGGTGTATAGTTGGTTGGTCGGATCATCATCACAATTAACAAGATTTTTTTTTCTTCGGTTCGGAAGAATATATCCAACCGACTAATTTGTCGCTCGTGAAAGACATAAAGCTCGGATTTTAATTTTAAAATAATTTCTTTTCGTACTTTTTTTTGGGTAACTTTGAGGTCACGCTTTTATTTTTTGTTCTTCTTAAAATCTGTGAACAAAATAATAAGATGAAGAAAAGTACATACGGGGGACCCATACGAGAAATGTACGACATACAGCTTGTTGTCGATAAAGGGTAGACATCCTAAAATTACCCTTATGATCATTCCATTTAAACTCATCCCTTGTTAAAATTTCGGAAGTTTCGGACGAAGTTTTATTTCAAAGTTAAACTCTGAAAGGAATCCATCAAAATCAGGTGAAATTTACTCGAGATCTGGGCAAAAAACACTAAAACCCAAAATGGCGACTGGCGGCCATTTTCTTATGTCACAGAAAACAGTTCTACTGCTTCACGGTTTTCATTATCTTTCAAAAAAAAACATTTACGAAAATCGGAGGAAATTCACTCGATTTATATGCAGAAAACCCTAAGGGCACAACACTCCCAGAACGGCTCTAGCACATAGTCCTATAGACCAATGAACTTTTTTTCTTGGATTGGTGTTGTCATTTCTTTTCAAATAAAACAAAAATCACGAAAAGCGTGCTAAGAGCGTAACACTCCCTAGCACACGACCACTGTCTCGATTCCAAAACGCTGGCTATTCCACTTACGGCTTAGAACTCTAGAGCCTAACACTTCTAGGGCTTAACATTCCTAGGGTCTTACACTCCTAGGGCATAACACTCCAAGGACCCGATTCCAATAAATTTTCTTTCCCTCTAAAGTCTTAACCCACAATCTACTGAACTAATTTTTCTGATATCATTTGCTGTGCTAATTACACTCGGAACATGAACTAAGCAGATATGCTCAAAAAATGCTGAAACTTTTGAAGGGCACTGACTCAGGCATGAGTCGTTCGAAAATGCCCATCTTCGAATTTTGACTACCTATCAGAGAAAAATTTATCGAAGTCGAAGTGGACTTATCAAGTTATCATATGGTGGTGATGACGGGTAGATATTATTTCTGATTTGGCATCTGTGGATGACCACAGGTTTTGCCCTACTCAGGTAAGGTATTCGAGTTCTACAAATGTAAGAGTGAAAGCATTAGACTGTCGTACTTCGTACGAGTCTAACAATCCGTCTGTACGAAATATTATTTCGCTATGATAGCGCACGTTAACAACAGTTTAATTGTGTGCCTTTTTTTTCTCTCCGTTCTGAGAACAAAATCATTGTTTTCGTTGTCGTTAATGGCTGAAAATATGTTTCCGTGATGAAGTACCGAAATTTTTATTTTATTTCTTAATATATGAAATGAAATGCAAAGAAATTGGGTGAAAGACGATTTTTTTTTCTTTCTCGTCATCGTCACGTTAATAATATACCAAACGAAGCATCTTATATGCTGAACAAAATTGAAAACAAAACAAAAAAAATTTGGATTGGACCTTGGTCTACTACACGATGAAATTAATTAAGGTTCGTGAGCATAATAATGGTCCAGCACGCAAAAGGTCTCTCTGTGTGTAACAATTTTCAAACATAAAGAAATGAAACACATCGGAATCGGACATTCTAGCACAACAATTGGAACATTTTTGCTTTTGTTCACATTCCAAAATATCAATTTGAAAATAATACAAACGTACAATTGTACGGTTATTGTGGGGAATGAGTCCGCGGAGAAAATCTGGATGTTGATTTATTGTATTTTGATGTTTATCAGTACGATAGCATTGCGTTTTTTAAACGGACATATCATCGTATACTGAATGTTGGCATGGCAAAATTTTCTGTCTCCTCCTAGGTTGAAGAACCTTTTTTTGCTGCTCAGCCAAACACTCGTAACTTTTATAATTTAGTCTTGAATTAATTGCCAGAGATTTGACAAGTTTACACAAAAATTCATTATGGTTGTCAAGATATTGTGGCATGTTTGTAATTTGATTTGACAACGATGACTTTTTGTTGATTTATCAAATGAGTGGCGGGTCTTACATTGGGGAATGGTCAGATTGACAACAACTTTTGATTGTTTCTGGTAAATAGGAATTCCATTTTTCAGTTTCTTTTTCTGACAGACTTTCTCTAAGCGAAAGTATAAAATTTCGGGTGCGGGCTATCGATATTATTTAAATGGTAGGATCGATAGGAAAGAAAAAGAAGCCCCATGAAGAATACATAGAACGAAATAATTTTTCTGCGGTACCAGTCGGCTTGAAACAATCCTAACCATTTGGTATAGACAACGACGACAAAAATAAGTTAATGTGGTCTTGTCCTTATAACAAAATACGTGCTAGAACAAATGAAGTAAAAGATTTTATTTCAATTAGTCGGAAATATTTGGATCAAATCAAGTATGTAACGAACTGATACATTCAGGCCAGGTACGGACTATACTTTGGGGAAAAGAACTTGACCTGAACCCAATTCATGGGAAACCTGGTCAGCTCAGGTCTTACCAACAATTTTTCCTAATTATCCTAATATCTGACGTGGTTGATCTGGTGTAGCCTGTTTTTGGGATTCAATTCTTTAACGTGTTTCAGCTCGGTAAATGCTTATTTTTGGAGTTCTCATTTGCATTTACCGAGCAGAAAAACCTA
>JANTFA010135657.1:0-12966 GCA_026413405.1 Phytosciara flavipes
TGAATTTTGAAAAGTGAACGGAATGCTGAACAATTGAACGAGAGACAAATTGAACGCATCCTTAAAATTGGGTATCGATTAACGTTCTCACGTTTTACTTTAAATTGTCAGCGCGCACTTACGGCGTCAATTGAATAAAAATAAAATTTTGTGCAACAGTAACACCCCCCACGCCTTTTGACTTACATTTTTATCTTATGCCAAAAAAAACCAACAAAAAAAAATTAGCGAACGAAGATCTTGTAGTCCGATACGAAATGTGGCCAGTCTTAATTAAGTGTGTAACAAACAGCCACCATTTTTGTATAATATGGGCGACAATGTTTGACACCAACAAAATGAACGGATCAGTGTTGCTACTACACAAAACAGGACACACTTTTATATTGCACACAATTTTTTGGTTCTGCCATGCAGAATTGATTGTGTTCACTTTTCCATTTTAATCCTTTGTTTCGTTGATGCGGGAAAAAAATGTGTTTGCGTTGATTGGGAGGTTTTCCTCTTTTTTGCTATTTTTTTGACTTTGCAAAGAAGATGAAAATCAATTTTGTGAAGATGATTGTCATTTGCGCTGCCAACAGTAGAATCCGTTATTTTCCTGTTGTTTGAAGAAATTATTTTAGGATTTCGCCTTTTATATGATGGAACATGATGGACATTAGCGAATCATAAGAAAATGAAAATTTTTGTGATTTTTAAGCTGTTTTGATTGAATATCTGCTCAAAAAATTTAAGTTCTGTTTAGATTCTTTTCTTCAATTCAACAATTAAGCCAATCTCATGTTTATTGAAATAATTTCTAAATTATCCGTTTCTTCGATGGTAGAAGCTCTGAGTAACAATACACCCAGTCTCGCACTGTTTCTTGTCTAGCCATTTTATTTGTTCAAACAAAGAAACGATGAGCGAGTCAAAACCATATTGTTCCACCGACCTTCTACAAATTTGTTTTGTGTCCAAATAAATGTCTTCCACCGGACATGTTGACAACATTTTCATGGTTCGCAATCAATCAACATTTTTTTCCTAACTCTTTTTGTGTATTGAAAACAAAACAATGGTTCGCCTTTGGTTGTTAAGTTAAACTAAACTGTTAAGCTATGCGAAGAGGAATGAATGAAATAAGAAATGAAGTGACGTCGATGATGATAATAAATTAGCGAAGTAATAAAATAATAATTGTGATCTAAACTTTATATGAATAAGATTAAGTAAACAGAACAACTAAGTTAAAGTGTGTGCGAAAAGGGACGAAAAGAAACATAAAAAACCCCCGTGCAGAGAGATGAACAAGAAAGTAAACATTCTCTGTTGAAGTAGTAGATCTAAGGGAATGAATGCTGAACGGAATATAAAAGAAAAAGAATTTGAAACTAAGTCAAACAGAACAATATTTAAATAAAAATCAAAAGAGAAAGAAAACAAAATCCATACTGATTTTGAGAGTGTAAATATTTTTAGTTTTAATAAATTTATTTTACATTTTAAACGACTCCTTCTTTTCGCATTTATGAAACAAAAAACAACAAATTCATCGATTGCTTTTAAAGATTCGACGCAACCGAATCAAAAGGAAAGAAATTCTACTCGCTGCACCGCTGGGAAATGATGACATTTGCGGTAAATTTCATTTCCCAAACAGCTTGAACGAGTAAAATAGCATACCTACTGGTTTGGGAGATTGTTATTTAGACTCGTGTGGTTGGCATCACTTGCCATCGGTTCGAGCTGTCAAAATACACTTGTCAAAAAAAAAATCTCCAAACCAATACGTAATCAACGATTATTTTCGTTGATGACTTTTTTCCTATCAGCCAACTTTTAAAACCAATCGACACATTTTTGACTGACAAAAAATATTTTAATTAATTTATTCTCTTTAATTATTATGATTTCTTTCATTTAAATTTTGATTTTAGTATTTGATGTTCCTACCCCACCACATCTCATTCAACGTTCAGCCTTTCAGTTTAAATTTTCATGATTTTCTGTCATCAAATTTGTACTTAAACTCCGGGATCCTATACTCATCCTTCGATGACCAAATTCTGGGTCATTGATCAGACAGAACATTATTTTTTAACTTAAAACTTAACAATAAAAAAAGTGGGCAGCAAAATCAATGCGAAAAGTAAAAACATTTTGAATGAAATGAAAATATAATAAACAAAACAAAAACGAATTATGAGAAGGAGACATAACGGAATTTTATAAACAAACAACAACAAGAAAAACGTAAATTATAATAGAAATAGATGACCAATGACCGATGATCGACGGCGATGATGATGATGATGATGATTGTAATATATATTTTTTGTGAAATATTTATTGTAAAAATTATTTAGAATTTTTTTTGTGTATAATTTTTATAATATAAAATGAAAATGAATGTACAGAATTGCAAAAGTAACAATTTCCAAAATATTAAAAAACTTTTCAAAAAATAAATAAAATCTCTTTTTTCTTCTGTTGTCAACGCCCCGTCATATAATTCCTCTGCTCAACTTACACCCACACCATCATCTACAATCTATACATCAGAATCCAAGGGACCGACGTGAATTTAATTTCTATAACCAGCCATCAATGGATTATATTGCGTTTTCAACCTTTTTTGTCAGCTGCCGAAAATGTGCCGCGATTAAATCGTGGAATCGGTGGAACGGGTGGAACGCAGTCAAAAAGTTACTTGACTATGAAGTCAAAGCTCACCTGACCCGAACCTGAATTTATTTACCTGTCAGGTTTCAGGTAAATTCAGGTCAGGCCAAATATAAATCAGGATCAGGAAAAAACTGTTTCGAGTATTGGTCGCGCATGAATATGAGTGGCCGACATTAAGCAGTCGCAATAAGTATTGGTATGTGTGAGGCGAGGGGCGACGCACTCCTTTGGACTAAATGGTTTAAGCATGAGACTAAATGGCATTTACGGCCAGCTTAAATTTTTGTTTAATTAGTTGACATGAAACCATACGGCCCAGATTTGTTTGAACCCACTTAGACTTTTCTATTCCGATTGAGGTACTCTGTAGCAAGAACTACTTGGGTACGGTCTGAGAATTATAACTTTCGAGATATTGAACGATATCGTCCTTTCCCTAATTCTTTCCATTGTCATTGTTGTTCCATGCAAATTGAGAGAATACAGAGAAAAGATGATATCGTTGAATATGTCGAAAGTTACATTCCTTCTTAAACTGTAGCGATATTTTTTTTATCGAAAGGGATATCTGAACTTGATGTTAAATCAGATGTCCAAGTCCGCTTCCGACATTTCGTAGAACAAATTCCAACACCGAAAGAGGAAAAACTTGAAAGAGGTAATCCAATCATTTCTCATTACGAGACATCTTACAATTTCATCAAGCGTTTTGATTCAAGACAAACCAGATTTACAACAATATTTGACGGAGTTCAAGACCTATCTACTGGACAACACTTGACGGTTCAGTGATGAATGAAGTTTGGAATTTGCTTGAAAGTCCATGGAACTTAATGCTGTGTCAAGGCGATTTTCTAGCAACACCTCATAAAGTTTGTTCAGAAAATTAGAGGGACTCAAATCGGTGTCACCAAATACCAAAGAAGTGCGTCAACGTTCATCTTTGGGTGCGATTATATCGGTCCCGAAGGTATGTGAATAGTTCAGCATCCTGCGTTTGAAGTACTATCAAATTTCATGTCTTTGTAATCTGGTCCAACACTGGTGAGCTCAGGATGTATTCGTATGTGTGAATGCAAGTAGAAGTAAAACTACATTTAAAATAGAATCACTCCTGTGTTCGAGAGGTTTCTAGAAAAAGAAGTACAGCCAATAGCATATAAGAGTCAACCAAAAGTGTTCGGCTACTTTGCGTAACTCAGTAACTGAGACACAATACAACAGTGCTCATTACCGAACCACCAAAACTGTTATTAATTCACCTAAATCAACGAGAATCGACCATGCAGACGCAACATACTTAGCTTATAACATTTCAATATTACATTGTTTGATTGAAGGGTACATACCGTACCGGCTGTAGAATGTATAGTGTGGATTTCACTAAACTGCAGGTTCATTTCGAAACCATTAGAATTCCATAATATCCCAGCAACGAACGGCCCATCAACGTATCAACATATCATTTAAGTTTTTTGTAATTTTCAAAGTTGGACAAAAGTATTTTTGTTGTTCATTTATTTCTTCAATTCAACTTCATACGTCTTGTATGTCCGCCCACTAACCTCGATATATAATATTCTTCCATCTGTGCGACTGGATATGGTGTGTATGTGTCTATACGTAACTGAATTTGAGAGTATCCAAACAAAACAGTGAAACTAACAATTTCATTCAATCCGCTGGCTGGTCCTCTAATAATACAACCGAGAAAGAAAAAATTTGTTTTTTTCGTTTCGTTTACCTTATAATTTGCCATTGTCCAATATTATGATCACTACGGAATACAAATTTGGGCAAACGTAATTAATCCATGTCTTATTCCGATTGAAATGGAATGATAATACGATGTACTTGTGTCAGCGCGACCGCCGACCATAAACATATTGCTTTTACAGATGAAATTTGTGTGACAATATTACGCACCCCAAAACGCCATCGGCAAATGGATGGGTCGTTGGTTTTTTCTTTCTTCTAATTTAGGATGATTAAAATGGATGCATCTTTGGAAGTAAAAGTCATGCTATACCCTCTAAATCTCCATAGTAGCGGTGTTTGGTGCCCTCAACACCGAAAAATGAAATCAATGACGCGACCCATTCACAATGGATCCTGTGGACAACTATCTGAGTCTAACTTTAGGCTGAGATATAATTAGAACAAGATGAAAAACCCAAAAGACTTGCTAACCTATAGGTGCGGTTCGAAATGCACGTTAAGCATGTGTGGTCCACACCCACCAACCCGCACAAGCCGGCGTGGTGTTCAATGGCTGGGGAAGCATAGTATACCCTCTATTAGGGGTCGGTCATACATTTGATGTCTCAGAAATTGCGAACGTCCTTCATGGATGCCCCATAATCCAGTTTCGGTAGAATTACTTTTCTACTTCCTCCTCGCTTTTATTTTGTCAATGACCAATGTTTACTAAATTTTCCTGATTTTTTAGTTATGTTAACTCTCAGGGTCAGCGTTCAATTCAACTCAATCTATTGCCGGGACGTATTCCCATCTATCGTGTCACAGGTCTCATATTCGAAACTTCTTTTCTCTCTTTTCTTGCGTATCGCTGTTGCTGTGGTCGCATTTGGTTAGCCCAGTGAACTGAAGGGTCTAAGTTTCTGTTTGATTAGAAATCCAATTTAAATCTAGAACTTATTGAGTGTGAGTAGTCCACACCTAAGATTCCATGGGAAAAGTCCACACAAATCGAATCAATTCTACACACACTAGTCACCTAAATGCGCATCTCCTTCTTTAAT
The DNA here is from genome assembly GCA_026413405.1 of Phytosciara flavipes. Lineage (NCBI taxonomy): Eukaryota > Metazoa > Arthropoda > Insecta > Diptera > Sciaridae > Phytosciara > Phytosciara flavipes. The sequence goes on from JANTFA010135657.1 coordinate 5,433, forward strand.
ACCAATAAAATTGTGGAATTTCACAACAAACCAAACCAACAAAAAAAGTTGCAAAGAATCTGCCTTCAGTAAGGCCAGCAAAACAGAAAGATTTATAATTCTCGAAACCTCGAAAGAATCCAACAGCGAATAAATAAAAGAAAAGAAAGGAAAACGATGAAACACAAATTGCTCATAAGGTACGAAATTTGCGATTATCCAGAAGAAATATGTTAACTTTGAATGCACACTGCACTCACACATATCGGTTTATACTAAAGGTAACAAATTCTTCTTCTTCATCATCGAGGTTTTTTTCTGCTTGTTGTTCTTCTTCTTCACTCAAAAGCATTTGATACAAGAAATATCGAAGCGCAACATAAACTCTTAAAAACGAATGAACAGAAAAAAGACCCATTCAACAACTGAAACAACTTGGAACGAAAAAATAATCATAAAAAAAACGTACCACTCAACGACGGTTATGCACTTAGCACACACTACACATGGAACAAAAAGTTAACGATAAAAAAAAATCCCAAGATTCATACACGTTTTGTTCTTGCGCATTGCATTCCATAGTGAAGATGCCACACGAGAAAGTTGCACAGCCAGTTTGAGTCGGTTAAAAGTTTAAAAAGAAAAATTTCCATCTTTGCAACGTTAGATTTGGAATTAGCATCGCATCTCAGGAAAGACATCCGCATCTTTTTCCAGCATCTGATCGTTATCATCCATCGTTTCATCACTGCGACCATAAAATCAAAACTTCATCGGAAGGCGAGAGACATTTCATTATCCTTAACTGTACCTTTCACAGACTCTCATTTTATTATCTTTCACAGCCTGTGCGCCACAGACAGAAATAACATATCCACAGTGTTGTTATCGACTGAATTATTTCCTTTGGTCAAAGCAAAGCAAATACTGATTTCAAATCTATTACTTCTTTTGTTGGAGCATACAATTTGCTATATAATACCAAGTCAGTCGAAGTTCTTATTTGTTTTTTGTCGTTTTGATTACGTTGCTAGAATTTTGTAGATTAAGGGCTGCTTGAATGAAACTCGAACAAACGGAGCTAAAGACTTTGCATGTATCTGACTTATATCAAAGAAAAGTTTAGCAGACTCGAAAATTAGTAGAGTAATGTCTCGACTGTTGACGACTAAACGTTAAACTTTTGGACGGGTGTGGGATTTCCTAATTGTTTCTGCTGTTTTCAGGCTCAGAATCGGTAGAACACGGTCAAGGAATGACTCAACCAGAAGAATCAGATGAGGTCAGGTAATTTTATGAAGGCAAACCTGACCCGACTTGAACCTGAATTTCTTAAAACTGGTCAGGTTTTTTACCTGAAAATTCCTGGCAGGTTTCAGGTCAGGTCTCACCTGATCACAATATTCAGGTTTCGAGTAAATTCATGTCAGATCAAAATTTATTGAATTAGGTTCAGGTCGAAAGTCGAAACAGGTCTTAGGTAATTCAGGTCAGGTTCAAGTGAAGCTTCTCGTCATTCTTGTCTTTCCTATTTCTTGGACAATCCATAATGTAGACTAGCCTGGCCAATTCCAAAAGATCTGATTATATAAATGTCTGCTACCAAAAGCCGAAACCAAGAGAAGATTGAGTCCAAAACCGATATCCTCTATGGGTCATTTGAGTAAGCATATCCATATAAAGTGACACGAACAACAAATTCATAAAATCAATTTCCGCTACAAATATATTATGCGCATGCATTAGTGTAATTTATGCGTGAGTGGCGATACGGTCGCATGCGGCTCTGTTTATAAATTTCTTCCGATTATAAATTTCGGTGTTGTGCGTGTTGTCTGAACGAGCCGAGTGAGAGAGAGAGACAGAGATGCGTAAACAAAAAGCGAAACCTAGAAGAGATCTTCTTCTGAATGAAAAATTCATGTTGCACGGGGAACTGTATGATCGATTTTTTCTTCTTTTTTTGGTTTGAAGTGTAGGAGTCAACGAGTTGATAAATTGACTTTCTCAATGTAGCACTCGAAATTCTCGTTATTTTATTATTATCATACGGCACGGGGGGAAAATTGTTACGCTCTTGTGCCGAACACACATTTCTAAATCGTAATTTACAAATTTGGTAGTCAGTTAAATGGCCATAACAAACAAAATATTTATTCGAAAGAAGTAGAAAAAAAATTGTGTCCGAGTGTGGGCATCATCAACATCACATTCATCCAAATATTGAATAAATTAAGCGAAGATAATTTTTGTTTCCAGTTGATCTTCTACTCTGGTGCGTGCTATGAAACATTTAGGGCCGTAATATGATGGTCTTATTCCTCAAGTCATTAGGACACAGAGATTGTGTATCAGATCTGAACAAATTTTTTGTTTTTGGTGTTAAAGAATGTGTTTTGTTACTCTTTTCTGTTTGTTTGTTTGTTGTGTCAATAGAAGAAAACCCAAAAGGCGAGAATGGGTTTCAAACAAATTAATTTTACGATGTTGCGATAAGTTGTAGGCGCGCAACGTTTAAGAGACGAAAAAAAGACTTTGAGGACGCGGATTTTATAGAGCCGCACGATTTATTGTATTTGCCCATTGAAACAGATTGCGCATTGATTATTCACTTTGCGTTCGATCCGTTACAACAAATTGATTTCGGTTACATTACTTTGGGATCGTACATCACCCAGGCGTTACTTTTACACCATTATTGAATTCAGTCGTTTTTTTCGTAATTTTATTAGTCAGAATGAGAGAGGTTGGTTTTGTATGGTAATTAAAGCATCGACACAGACGTACATTGAAATGTTTTAATTGTTGCTTCGAATATTGTGTTTGGGAATTCAGTTTTATTTCACAATAAAATTACGAAAAACGGGGCTTGAGTTTGATTTGAATAAGTTGCACAACATTTTCCGTTTTCTATTCTGTTTTTCTATGACAAAACTTCAAATAATTTGTTGATTGAAAGTTGATCGAATTTATGGCTAAAATTATATTCAAAAGTGAACAAATGAAGTAAAAGACCTCGAATCGAACAAAACGGAATACTTTTAACAAATGAAGTAACAGATTTTCCGCATATAACCGCGATACGTTGATCGTTTCTTAAAATAGGAATGGTCTCACATTAAGATGAACATATTTACCAGCCATAGATAATGTAGAGCCTTCCTTTGTCGATGAATGTATATTAGAGGGTATCGCCGTATCATACAAATGGAACAGCCAAGGAAGCTATCTAGCAAAGTAACAAACACTGTTTACAAAATTAGAGTGCTTGGAATCGTACAGTGTACCTTGATAATTAGGTGTCACTGATACAGTGTTAGGATATTCTCAAGGCCAATGCTTTATCATGATAGAGCATTGTCAAGGCACACTGTCCGATTTCAATCCCTCTAATTTTATAAACAATGTTTGTTACTTTGCTAGATAGGTGCCTTGGAACAGCATTAAATTTTTATCTAAAATGACCGGTGTCGCCACCATTTCTCTTAGGGCCAAAATACCGTCACTATGAAAAATGTCATAGCTGCTAGATGTTGCCGCTGACTTGAAACCAAAATTGCAGCGCCGCTGGTCATTTTGAATACAAATTTTGTGTACATTTGTTAAATGGAAAATTTACATTCGGCAATACCCTCTACTGACACTTTTAGACCTCTTGCTCACAATCTACTGATCTGATTTTAATAAACTTGTGTTTCCTGGGGTGGTATTCTCAGTTCCTACCATTTGCTGTTCTATTTACATTCAGCATATGTATTTTTCCGTGGATATTCTCAAAAAACGTCTATCTTCGAACTGCCTTTCACTACCTTCCCCATTGTCAAATTTGCCTTTACCATTACTGTTAGCGTCATCGTATTTGCTGAACGATAACTGACGTTCTCTATTATGGTGAAAACAAGCAGATTTGCTCCTGATGCCTCCTGATGATATGCGTGAAAGTCGCAAATACAATTTTGATTGTTTCGTTTAATAAAGTGAAAATAAGCCCTTACTGCACCTCGACTCAGAAATGCAATTTTTCTGATGGTGTGGCGACTTTGTATTAAATTTAGTAGTTCTTCAGTTAAAACTTCCTCTCATATTCATTCGAAAGAAAGTGTTCTCTATTGCGTTAGAATATAAATAAAAAACTGGAACTTAATTCTCAAATGACTTTCAGTTTGTAGTTTTCAAATGCAAAAATATATTTTTCTATCTAAGGGGAATTGTTGCGACTTCGTGACTCATGTCCATGGACAAAATGATGATTCCTACTTATGATGGTGCTGTTCATAAGTGACATCACCCTATTTTAGTTCCCTTTCGATACTCGACCCCTTCTTTCGTCACGCATAATTTGTAAGAAAAGTCTAATTTTCTTGAACTCCCTCCCTTCTAACAGCGTGACGTCATTTATGAACGGTCTCTATGCTTACGCTTAGAGACTTTTTGCGAATTTATTCCAGTTTACTTGCCTCCGGCTCTTGCGTTAGGGAAAATACTATTACTGGACCGCACATTTCGAGTTGTGTTATCGGCTTTAGCAAGTTAGAGGCCTCATTCATAAATTACGTATAACGTATTAACATGAGGTGGGGTGGATGTGTCAGACAAAGCGTACACTTCATACATTTTTAAAATTCTCATCATCCATTTTGGTGTGCAGGTGGGGGAGGAGGGTCTGAAACTCGCAAATCAATTAGTTTGGCCTTCAGCGTTCTACATCAAGAAATATTAGCGACATTTTCAGCACTTTGTAAATACATCAGACCTTCAGTGAAGGGAATAACAAACATGCTGGGGGAAAACCCCAGAGAACGAATAATTAATAACGAGTTCACGCTTGTGATTTCCCAAAGCGAATAACATCAACTTCGATACACTTAATCTTGATGTTTTGTTCATCCATTTTTATTTGGGATTGAGATGCATAAACATTTCAATTAAACGAGCGCAAATCTATCTGACCCGGCAGTGTTTTCTTTTCTTACTTATATCTAACTGGTAGAATAAAGCCGACCTGTTGAACTGCGACCTGTTTGTTCTGCTTATTAAACAGAAAGGAAACTCCAGAAAAAATGTGTTTTTTTTCTCCTGAATAGTATCTACGTATCTGTGTACAACGTGGGAATGATTAATTACTCGGCACTCATCTTCAACATGGCTTTTGGTATGTTGGCATACGTAAAATCATCGTTTCTGAAACAGACAAACAGACTAAAAAAAAAGTTCCGACGCAACGCAACAATGTTGATAGTCGCCTAAGTAGAGAATTTAATTTCTTTAACCTGAAAAAATCCAATCAATATTGAAAGGAACGCTCTCTGTATACTTATAGCAAAATAGCAGAAGAAAAGAAGAAGAGGAAGGAAAAAAACGAATCAAATTATTGATTAGTTCATTTGAATTATGAGCAAGCCGAATCAGGTACATTGAGATGCGATTACTCATTTTTTTGAACGATCGGTGGAAGAACACATTATTAAACCAACGAGAAAAAAAAGCATTTTTGCTCTCGCGGGAGGTCAGCTTTATTAACTTTAATGTTTGTACATTTTATACGCTAATTGGTTAACTCAAAAAATGATAATTTATCAATACGTTAATCGAACGAATGGATAAGTGATGTAAACGTAATAATCGTTTCGTATGCATATGGCATATGGCATATAAAATGGCTTATGAGGAATTTCTTTTGTGTTCCAGATAGAAGTGTGTAGAAATGGGTAGACGAATTTTTTTTCTTCCAAAACACGAAATGTATAGAAAACAGTTATGATTTTTGCATAAACCAACGACCATGCGGTGACTCTCTTCTTTGTGAACATGATGTTGCGATAGTATGTGTGTTCGCCCATCATCGTCGGCGTGAGTAGATTTGTAAATTTGTCTCTTTGTTTCAATATCCACACATTCTTTTTCGAACTGCCCGAACTTGAAATTATGGATTGTGCGCCACAATAAGAGAAATTGAAATGCAAGAGAAGGGATGTTGATGTTTTCTTAGGTATTACTACACGTTCCTTGTTTCGGAAAACCGGAAGTGCTACTATTATAATGTGTAGCCAGCACCAATATGATTAGACAACAGAATTCGATCGAAGTGCTAGTGATGAAAATGTTGATTGAGAAGTGTAACGAATGTAAAAGGTCTTGATATCGACTTGGATGAAGTTTTTGTTTTAGTGGAAACATGATCGATTCAAAGACATTAGAGAAATGTAGGGTAGACTAAAGGTGTTCGAACACAGTTCAATACGACTACAGAAACACTACGTCCGTCCGTCGTGTATATAACACTTCTTTGGAGCACGGCGCAACACATGCTACGATGTGTATGTGTCGTCAGGATAGGACGAGGTGTAAGTCAGGGTTTCAGCTTGTTTCACATCAGCTCTCAAGATAATTTTCAAGAAATTAGACTAAAGTAAAATCAGAATCAACATAGATAGAGAATAATTGAGTAATCTCTGACACCATTGTCATGACAGCTAATCTAGGCCAAGCGTAGGTTATGTTTGAACAGTTAAATGAAGAGTCAAGAGTCAATAAAAAATCTCATGGCTGTGCCACAATCATACACAAACATACACACAATATAGCCAAGATTCCATACATTTCGTCATTTCTAATATTTGTTTGACATTCTATCTGTCAAATCATATGGAAAATCGAATATGCTGTGTACATCACTCATATTGTGTGGCACGGCCATTAGAATGAACTTATCGAAAACCAAAGTAGTGACAAACATTAACGAAGACAAATTCATTAAAATTGGTGACACTGCCATCGAAAGAGTCGACAGCTGTGTGTGCCTCGCGCATCGACCATAAACTGAAATTGGGTCCGGGGACAACCAGACTGCAGAAGTCGAACGTATAATTGGTATTGGATGGGAAACGTTAGGGAAACTCAGCTTTATTTTTAAAAGCAGCGTGAAAAATAGTCTAAAACGTAAAGTGTTTGGCACACGCGTCTTTCCAGTGCTAACGCATAAAGAGGAAACGTTAACGCTAACGAAAGCATCTGAAAGTAAATTCAGAGTGGCGCAAAGAGCCATGGAACGAAGTATGTTTGGAATTCCGCTCAGAAACAGAAGACAGAAACACAAATCAATGGATTCGACAGAAAACCAAAGTTGTTGATGTCAAAGAAGAATTAGCATCTTTAGAGTGGAGATGGGCGGGACACGTTGCAAGGGGAACAGATGGATGTTGAACTAAAACAATAATTAGCTGGTGACCACCTTACCAAAGAGGCAGACCACTAGAGAGGTGGATGAATGGAATCACAGAATTTATAAAACTTAGGAAAAAATTGACCACAAGAGAAGCAATGGATCGGTCGAAATGGATGAAAGTCGGGGAGGCCTACATCCAACAGTACAAACAGAATATGAACAGACTGAAGTTTTAGACACCGAAACTGTAAAAAGCCCATATGGTTCTCGTGTGATACCGAAAAGATTGCAACGGTTAAATGTCATCATACCAAACCGAAATATGAGACCCTCAAATTCGTATTAATATTCAAATTTTGATCCGATTCCCATAACATAAAATTCGATTTG
>JANTFA010135668.1:0-12959 GCA_026413405.1 Phytosciara flavipes
CGATTCCATTGAATGCCATGGAAAGTGGTAGAACTGATCGAGACTCAGATTTAGGAGACGATTCACCTATGGTAAGTCTTTGTTTGCTAAATTTCACATTGTAGAAACGATTGAATGAATATCGGCACACGATTCGATAAAGTTTTTGTTTTGTTTAATTTAATTGCGATTATATAAGTTGATTATCACAGTCAATATGGCAAAAACTATTTGAAGGTTAAATCGGTAATTTCGAGTACAACACAATAATTCGATTTGTTGATTATTGAGTAGGTTACATTATATCCCTTATCGTTCTTTCACGAATAACATAAAATTTTAATCAATTGCATTGGAACTTGGAACAGCAAAAAAATTTATTTTAATTAAAAGTTTATTGAAATTATCTTTACAAATTCGCTGTTAATATTATAAAGTAGGCAGGCAGTACATACGCAATTTTCAATTAAATTTTAATTATTGATTTTTTGTAACTATACAAAGTGAATGAATGGAAAATTAATTGAAATATTGGTCACGGTTTTTCACATAAGAAACTTTATTTTACAATTTGATTGCTGCACTGGGTTTTGTTTGCTTTCTTAGAATCTGCACAAAATGTTTGAAAATGAAACACTATAGAATTCAGTAACAAAGTTATTAGCACTCAGATTTAAACTGTATCTCATGCAATTCAGCTAGGTAACCTATAGCTTACACCACCTATGTACGATGTCATATCAACATGTCTTAGCGCACTAGTGCGGTTATGTAAAAGAAATGGACTTTATTGCACTAGTGCGACAAATGCCATGTGCTACTGACATCGCACTACGATTTTCTTTGATTTTAATTCGATTATCTCCGTTGCATGAAAATTTGTATGCAAAACGAACCGTAGGGCATCAAGTAATTGTACATCCAGTGCGAAAATCATACTTCATACGATTCCACTACCAGAACTGTCTTTCCTCTTGAGATATCATCGACTTTAGTAACTGCTGAAAAACTGCCTTACTAAGCGTAGGTAATCCGACGCAACAGTTGTTGATTATTGCTCTGCTGAAGAGTCAAATTGCCTATTTGCATATACACGGCCAGCGAGCCATTGGTCAAAGAATGCCAAGACTGGCATAACAATAGATACGGCACGAACATCTGCAACCATCCACTGCTTATCAGAGAGGTGTGCATTGTGCAAACGAATCTCTTTAGACCGGCTCGTTGGCAGTTCTGTAGCGACAAACTTTAGAATCTAATCTAAATCGGAATTGAGGCGAGTTGTTGATGCAATTACGAACCACTGCAAGCTCAATTTTATCTGTTCTTGTTGTCTGGTTTCTGAGACCGGTTTACACTTCGTTTGGGACCAGTGCCTATTTTAAATTCATTAATTCATTAAATTCATTAAAATTCATGAAATTTATTAAAATTCATTGTAAATCGGCCCTGTTTGGGACTATCATCTGTACACCAGCATCAGGATTTGAACCTTCTGGTGCTGATGGAAAGCAATTGACTGAATTCCTGTCAAAAACCAGAAGATTCGAGTGATAGAGTCAGCAAGGTTCGAGAGTTTAAAACTAAGGATCTCCAATCTGTGTTTGCGCTTCCTCTCACATGGAAGCATCTCACATCTCTAAATCTACGTGAAAATATATATTTCCAATTAAAGGTAAAGCTTTCAGAGGCAAATCTAGATCGTTAAATGTTAAATCACTAGATTGTAATAAGAGACCGTTTGCCTCCACCTTCAAACAGTTTTGACTGATAAAATGGTTTTCAGTTGCCAGTTTGTCTTCTTCAGGACTAGCCTTAGCTTGTGTTTGTCTAGCATTTTTGCGGTGTGCTTAAGTAGCATCTTCTGCTCTCCAAGCTCTTTCTACCAAAACATTATTTTCGTTGCGCAGTCGTTCTATTCCCTGTGAAATTAAAAGACACGTTCGAATGATGTTCATTCTTAGAGTTGTAGGATATCAGTCTAAAACGTTTTGAATTCCAGATGAAAAATGGTCCACACAACTTCATTTCAACATGTCACAAGTTGATTTTTGAGTCTCGGTTCCTCGGCTCATCTATTCCAAATTGAAACATGGGAATTGTATCGAAATTTTCAGTATTCCTAGCTCACCTCATGTTTCGGTAGAATCATAAGAAAGTTGAACATTTTTCCATATAGGACTGTCTGGCTGACTGAGTTACCACCAAATCAATTAAAATGTTCGATCAACCTCACTTTTCGGCTGCCATCGAAAAAACGTGTCTACGCACAAATGTCCCCAATCGTTTCACTTTACAAATATTTGTACCTCCAAAGTAAAAATGCCAACGGATAATTTATGACAAATCGATTAATTTTTCGATTTTTATATTAATGTGAACAAATAGGTAATGGTGTATAATGTGAGCTGTGTTGCAGTGACGAAATATTTACTTAAAACAACAGTCCAAATATTGATATTTCAATAATAATTATTATTTAGTCGGTTTTCTAGTAATTAGTGGTATACATGCGGTATGGATGGTGATGTTCAGATCCAATATGGTACAGAGAGTTGAATGAATTTGGTTTTTCTTGCGATTTTTTTGTTTTGTTTCGCCACTGCAGCTGTGGAAATAACGGCTGAAATAGACATAGAAATGATAGAGAATTTGTTGTTGCTTGAATAAATTTAAGAATCTTTGTTGTGATCTCTGCTGAAAGCATTTCACATCACCCACCGAATACACTTGTTGCGCGATCCGCAACACCTCCAAATCTGTGCTAAACGTTTTAACCCGATGTCCGTCAAACAAAATATATGACCACCAGAAAAGTACCATCATCAACAGCACCATATCGGTCTGTAATAAAACCGAAAAATCTTTCCCATTGAAACACACCACCGTCTCAAATAATACGATACATATCTCTATCCCACCTATAAACCACCTTATAACATACCGTATTTCTACCGACACTCTCTTCTTCTTGTGTATACATGCGACTTTGCGCGTGCTATGTGTCAAAATATAAATCTGAGAACATATATTACTTCTTGAAAATTTCTACACACACACAAACCCAAGCACAAACCAGAAGAGAAAAAATTTGTACGAAATTCATGTTTGGACTTTCGGTAATTTCATTGAGCTCTGGGTCTTTTTGTAGTAACATTTCTGATTTTGGTATGGAATTCTCTGTGCGGTTTTGATTTGATTCAGGTAAAGAAATCAGATTTATGAACGAATTTATCAAGATCGAACGGACGGTTTTAGTGTACTTCGTTCAGATTGTATTGAAAAACGGCCATGTAATTGATAGTATAACGATTGTGTTGAATGAATGAAAATCTTTATTGACTCCAAATAAAGCGTGCTGCCTTCTTATAGAATAGCTCTTCACATCCCCAGCATATCTTTCAATAACAAGTCTACTACTTCTCAAAAAATTGGACTACGCTAATCAATATCTTGCTGAATGAAACCAAAGATTCATATGACATCCAAAGACTCGAGGAAAAAAGTCTCTGAGAGGCAGGAGTACCAACTCAATACAAATTATCTCACAGTTTTAATTTTTTTTTAAAACATCGAATTTTTATCAAAGAAGTAGTAGGGCACTAAGTAGCAGGGCCAACCTTGCCAAATACAAATCATGCTTTTATTGAGATACCGCTAAAGCCCAGAAATTTGACACGCCTTTTTTATTCAACTGTCTCCATCATCCTATGGTAATTCCAAGAATTCTCTGATTTGTATCATCGCGTGTCGTTTCATTTTTCCGCTTTCATATCTGATCTTAAGTTGTTGTTTACGGTAGTGGAAAGGCATTTGAAAAATTACAGTTTTTGGACTTCATCTCTTGGACCTATGTAGTTTTGCAGATCTTGAATTTCGATTGATTTCTGAGGTTTCTTCGGGTGATGGGAAACGTCAGATATTTTGTACGCTAAATTAACGTTCGAGTAGTGATGCTAAATCCGACCGATGATGTAGCGAAAATGAATAAGTTTTGATTTGACGAATTTTGATTTAAAAAAATGCCATTGCGTAGCGCATGATCTCAGTGCTCCCGTAAAGTAGCTAATTTTTCAATGAGACTAGTATTCCCCGAGCTATAAGACTTTTACTGCTTGTCCCATGCGAAAGTTGAACATAATATGGCAATATGCACTCTGCAAAAATGATCCATTATATGTTGGAACATTTTTGGGTATAATTTCCCATGAAGTTTTGTGTGAAATTCAACTTTTGCATTTGGTAGGCTGTAAACCAGAACCTTCGGATGCTGCACAAATTCGGAAATAGTTTTATGACAAAAGAAAACTCATTCGTGTGTTTTCGAGCAAGGTCTACGCTAGTCGAAAATGCAGCTAACAAAACTGTTGCTCAAAAACACCTTTGTGAGTTTGCCTGAATCACAAAGTGGTTCCCTCATTTGACGAATTACTTTGGCAGCCCCCAATGTCAACTACTATGAAAACGTGAGGAGATCAATGTGTTTTGAGATCATGCACTTCGTACTGACATTTTGTTTGATCACAATCCGTCAAATCAAAATTGATATATCGTCCGAAAAATCTGATGTTTCCTAATATTAGGATAGATGAAGGAATTCGTCCTTTGTATAATTTGTTTGACAATGGGTCTTCCCCGGATTCGGGGGTTTCGATTTTTATCATTTATGAGTTGCCACAAATGTATCGATAAATTCAAAGCCTAACACGAGATGATTACTCAGACATCTGAGTGTGTTCACGTAAATATAGTCTGCTGGTGTAAGGACCTTCAAAGTTTTCATGACTCTGACTCTTTAATATGTTCAACTTAAAGAAACTGAATTTCGAAACCCCTTGAGCGGTGTTTTCATCATAGCTTTTTTACAAACATCACACCAGGCAACCGTCATCTATTACTTCAAACTTTAACAAGTATATTTTACGAAACTCAAATGTTACAAAAACGCTTCGAGATAATTTCGAAAACTGTTACAATTGTGCTAGACATACCAAGAATTGCTTAGAAGTGAATACATGTTGTTCTATCTATGAACTGCCACCGAGGATTACTTCACTAGCTAAAATATTGTGACAATTGCCTTCACTTTTGAATATTCTTCAAAAACTTCATGAGACCTTTAACTACAGTTTCACCAGCATGAATGACCTCATTTCTTTCTCACAAACAAACGATTTCTAAGTGACCGCTCTCGTCTCCGTCTACCCAAAGATTACATACGTACGAAGCTCAAATTTATCCATTTCATTTACACAATGCGTGTATTACATGGTGCCAACCGGACAGAGGGAGTGTGCGAAAAAATATTATGCGTAAGCGATAGCTGGATGGTAAATGGAAAACCATTGCTGATATTTAATTTTAAAATATTGTTAACCATAACATTTACACACACAAAAGATATCATTGTGTATTTTCACTATCGAATAAATATTAAGACAATTTATTACAATCTCAGTGTTTCACATGGATATATTTCAACATTGATTATTATTTACCAAAACCGCAAACGACACTTTCTTTTTATAAAAACCATTTTTGTATGCGGGTGTTTGGGTCGCTCTGGTCTGGTATCAGTTAGCAATGATCAGTTAAATTGTTTTCAATGAAATGGATGCGTATCACAATATTTGAATATTTACGTTCCCAGTAAATATTCCACAGTAAAATGTCGAAAAGTCAACCCTTGTTAACGATGCGATTTATATGTCAATTTGAAGGATCAATTTTGTACTCAAACATTAAGTCGAATTGCCTTTCTCCTTACCAATCACATCCAATCTTGCTGTGCAGTTTATTAACCAAATTATTGGTATTTCTGTTCAGCCCGGCTATTATGCAGGCTGCCAAATTGTTCTTTCCCATTTAAGAACAAAAAAAAATTCTGGGTTTCATTTCCATGTTAATTGAGATTAAAATTGTTGGTCTCATATGTGTGTGGGCATCGAATACATTCAATTAATTTTGATAATCATAAAATGTCCATCTTGAAATATTTTTATTTAAGTTTCTCTCATCAGATTATGGTCGTCATGCATATCGTATGATATGGAAATAGAAAATGGTTAAACCATCAGCATATCCCATGAAGAGAATATATGGTTGTTGATTAGCACTTTTTTGTTGTTGTTGTTGCATTATGATCGTGTTGTAATGGAAGTAATTAAAATTGATTATGTTAAGCTTCTTTAAAGTGATATAAAAAAGTATCTGTGGAAAATATTCGTTCAGGTTTACTTACCACCCGTTCACAATTGCGGTGTATGCATGTGTGTGTGTGTGTTGTGACTGGATGTTAAAATTAACAACTTTGCGTTAACATCAATATCAAGATAAATGCAAATATGATTCATGATTAAAATTTAACGTCGAAAGACGAAAGATACAGTCGAAGAAAAGTGAATGCCGACAAATTTCTGGCTTGGAAGTACGAGTGCGAGTTGTATTCCCAATTTATTTTGTTTAGATTTATCATTCTGGGTCCCAAACTTTGGGACGACCACTGGTGTTCAAACCCAGATCTATTGATCCTTTGTTACTATTCTGGTCATCACGTGAATCTACCAGAATTCTACGTCACACAGAGGCAGCTCTTTTAAGGGAACCACATAGCACTCTCCCAGCATACTGCGTCTTAGTTGAAGAAACTTTAGGAATATATTCAGCCTTAAATTATTTACGTGCCGATTCAGTCTTCAATGTCCAGTAATCGCTCATACCAGCCTTCTGATGCGACTTCGATCCATTCCGACCAATTCTTTGGCCCATTTACAGTTGGGTCTCGGAAAGAACGTTCCGCGTGTTTGCGCTTCACCCGATCAATTTGAGCTTTCACACAATGACTGCGGTATCGTCAAGTGTCGTCACCGAGCCTGTCCTAGAAATCTCATCCGATTCTTCACTGCCCTCTACAACAGAGTGTGCTGGTACCTAAACCCCTAAACCACTTTGAACCGATTACTTAGACCAACAAGGTTTACGTAGTCCTTCCACTCTTCTACCAGCATGGAGATCGTGACATAACCCTTAATCATCCCTAAATTGTCGAGACATATCAGGACTTCTTCACATTGTGTTCCTAGAGGGAAACCTTCCCAAGAATGCCGCGAAAAGTTCTGTCTGTGGTACGCTAGCGATTTCCTCTAAGTGGAATGAGCCAGCCTCTGTTCCCTTTGAGGTTGCTGATAATAATATAAATCCGCTGTAACAACCCTTGATGGGTCAGAGGCTAGATCGTTTTTCATTATTTTTGCTAATTGTGGTTCCATTACCGTAAATGTTTACTGTGCCAGTCACTAGCTGTGCTACAAACCTAAGTTACATCAATGTTGAGTGTCATCTACGTTCAAAGGAACGAATTTAGTAGAATGCCAGCGTCTCCCAACAGTATCTTTGCCGGTAAGCCGTGTGAATGTTTTTCCACCAGCTGTGTTTTGTGTACACGCACTGGCAACTTCAATCGTTTAGTGGAAAACAGACGAGCGAGCCACTACGCTATGGAGTTGTATTGAGGTTCTTCAGCCATCAGCAAATATGACTTCTACCTCGTAAAGTCAATCATCGACAACATCTGACTCCGGTGCATATTTTGTTTAGTAAATGAGAGTCTAGATTTTTGTATTTGTGATTTCGTGCATAACAAACACAATAAAAAATCAACATCTAGTTCTTCATTTGATTAATCAATTGATGTTGGTTGGACATGCAAACCACAAACAAATCCCATATTAGAAACATGTTGGTCTCCCATATTCTTCGACTGTACATTTTTACATTAATTTCATGATTCATAGCACAACGATGAGCCGACACAGATACGATCGAATTTTCTTTTAAATAAAAAGAATTTTTTTTGATATTACCATTTGGTTAAATGTAACAACGTATACACAATTGTACTTTACACCGATACCGCATTTATTATCTATGCACATAAACACAATTATCTTTCCCAACACCAATTCTTCATATAAAAATTTATTTTTAATTTTCACTCATGAACTTTGCTGAAACGGTCTTCGAACGTTCGTGCAAGTAATTTGTTTTTATTATTTTAATTATCGGAATAATGTGAGAGCGTATCAGGTTATTCAATTTTAATTTATTAACTTGTAACGTGGCTTTTCATTTGTAAATAAGGTGATTATCACAGTTAACTAACGTTGATTTCGTCTAGAGAGTCAATGGGTGTTTGAATTTGCCAGTGTGAATTTTTCAAGCTAGTTAGCTATGCAACGATGGCTGACAATTATGTTGTTGTTTTCTCCCCCTTTGATGGTCTTAAGATGTACACCTAATTCAAATACTGTAATCAAAATGTCTAGTTGTAACTCTTACATTTAAACACCATCACTTAGAGCCCTCATTCTCATTTGCAACAGTACACGTTTTCGTCAAAGAAATTGCAATGTTCTTTCACCATTGAATTTGTACCAATTTTATACTTAAAACAGTAGCACGGCGCACATACAGTATTTTCCATTTAATTTATTTTACGCCTGGCTAATCGTTCTCAACGTACCATGACTTCTATTATTCATGTGGGTGTGAACTTTTCTCGTTCTTTTATGGAAATAATTTCAAATTGAATTGGTCGACCCTAGTGAAAAACCAAAGGCCATCGTGGAAAAATATGTTTGGCCCTTGTGTTTATTTCCAATTCTGTGCGTTGTATACTACGTAACCAACAACGCACAAAATAGTTATTTTCCTAACGCATGCTAAAAGGCTTTTTCTCTTAATGTCTATTGGATAAAGCCAAAGAATTGTAAAATTCAAAGAAATTTTAAAGAGTTTTAAGAAAAATGAAGTTTTTGTTTTTTGCATGTTTTATACATTGCTATACTAACATGATTTTCTCGGTTGAGAATTTACAGACATCGTTACTAGCATCAATTATCTGCAGAAAAAGCCAAAAATGTTTGAAGTATTCAAAAGTACAGAGATCCAGGACATCAAATTTCATTTTTCTTGAATTTCGCTAATGTAAAATGACGCCATCTTCCATGAACTTCAGTCAGTAATATTTTTACCGAGCAAATTTTTCTTTGAATTTTGGCTCAATACATCCGTAAAGACATCCTTTCTGAACACTTTAAACGAAAGTTTGTACGGAATGGGTCCATTTCAAAGACAAACGGTACCTCGCCATAAATCCTTGATTTCGACATCTGTGCGAGGGATGGATTCGAATTCGCTAAAAAAGCCTTCTAGCATAAGTTAGGAACAACGTTTTTCCTAAACGAAGTCGGAAATACGTGACGAAGTCGAGATATTTCGATACAAGTTAGGAAATAGCTATTTTGCTAACTCGTTAGTAAATGGGGTTCTTTGCGCACATTGTGAGATTGCCGCTAACGAGTGATGCATCATTGTGTGCGCAAAACCTCTGTTTGCTAACATGTTATGTTCATCTACTGCAATTGTAAGTGACCATAACAACAATCTGAAACATCGACATGACACTCTTCACATTTCAACTATGTTATCCTCAAATGAATTGTACAACTACTTCGATTTCAAGAATCTCTTATTTTGATCAATGAATAGGAACCTCCATGGAAGTTCCCCGGGCGCAAAGCAACAACATCGACATATTTCATGAGCAAATTGACAGGTAACAAATACCATGCGCTAATGTAGTCATTAAAATATCAGACCAGAGGCAGGGGTGAATATTTTATTATTGCAGTAGATACACGCCTTGGATGAGGTCGTCCTTTTGGTCATGTATCTATACTGACAACATTTGTAATGGCACAGAGCCAACAAAACTGTGAATTGTCAGAAAACATTGAGAGGTTTATTTGAGCTCAATGTACGTCTAGAAATCAAGTAACAAGAAATAAATTGTTCCTCATAAAGTTCCACCTGCTCGACCTGCTCGCTATTGTTTTTTAATTTAATTTTTCCAATTAACAACACACACCTTTTCGATTTTTGACTTTTTCATTCGAAGAAAATGTTCATTTCTTATTGCTCAACTTATTGAAACCGGGCCGAATGATATTTACCATGCTCTTTACTCCCTTTAGCTGCACGTTACTCATTACTAATTAAATACAATGAAAACGACCGTACATAAGACCGCATACTAGTAAATTTAGCAGTGTGTGTAGTCGCACTATAATTGAGAGATCAGACAACACTGCGTAATTTCGAAAGATTCTGAGGTGCTAGAAAGAAGCTATTTAGTGAGGTCTCAAAAGCAAGCGAATTTAGCACATTGAAACCATGATAAATTGAGCAAAGTATACAATTTCTGAAAGAAAACGGTAGACAGAGTGAATAACCCGGCCGAGAAGGATGAATAAATAAACTCAATAAATAGTCGCGTGACTAAATTACAATTAGTGTCATCAGCTGAGTTTTATTTTATGCAATAATACGTTTTGTCGTTCAACAGGTGAAATAGTATGGACACATTATGAAATAGCTTAGAGAGTTTTGTGTTTATTTGAGAGTTTTAGATGAGTTTTTCGGCTCTACAGTGGAAAGATATCGCAGTCAAACGAAATCAATTTTATTTTGTTTGTTTGAGCGCAATGATATCGAAACAGACGGATTTTTTTGTCACCGTTTCTCGATTTGAGTTGAGTTTTCGTGACATACGCTTGTTCACAAAACTCTTTTCAGGCAGCCCACGCTGATCCTATGTTGATTATCGGGCCAAGATACTTGAAGCTGGTGCTTTCCGGCATGATGTTTTCGTAAATCATTACGTCTGGTGATGGGGCCGATGGATGCCAATGGCATTTACATGTACTCAGTGTTTGATTGACTGACTCTTAACCCAGAATCTTCAAGGACATTCTCCCATTCGACAAATTCTTCCTGGAGATTTGCTGATTTCTCGCTTGCTAGGCGCCTGCGAATAGCACATTCAGAAAGAGCTCATTAACTTGGATGTGAGAAAATTAATGACAATGTTGAATATTAGTGACCTGAATACGTTGCCCTGATGAAGTCCAAGTAGAACCAAGAAAGCTTCCGAAATTCCAGCTCTGCGCCTAAGCTTAGTCGATCACATTCTTATACATGGTCAAGCTGCGCAAGTATCAATTTGCTTATGCATGCAAAAATGTACCCAACTATCGTGTTAATTGATGAGATAAATTATTTCATTGGACAGTAGGAATGGAAAATCTTTCACTTCTTTTGTTCATCAATACATTTTGCAATATGAAAGGACAAGGTTCAGGACCAGCCACTTGTTTTCGTCAGTGTGGCCACTTCTAAAATTGTATTCTAAACCAAAGTGAAGTTTCCGACGAAAAGAGTTTAGCAGCCATTCATTGTTTCAATTATTGACAACAAAAAGTCTAGCCCGAAAGATCATTGAGTATAGCAGTGGTTTTCTTGGTACATTAAGACTGCATAATAATCTGTACATGAAAGCCTCAATAGATCTGTTGAAAGGTCATCAGGTAGAGGCGCATCATTGAAATATTTTGCACAATAACAAAAAATAAATCAGTACAGTTATTGCCTCTCCCAATTCATGAAAATTGTGAACAAAAACCACACATAATTTCATTTTAAAAAAAATATTAAAAATCAATCACAATTAGCACGCATAAAATGCAACTCCCAGTTTGAAGAAAAGAAACAACAAACCGACCAACGAATAAAGGTCTTTTATATTCTCGAGTCATTTATTTAGCATTTTAATGTCTTTTAGACATGTTACTTTATACTGACTGTTCTTTTAGTTAGTGTTTTTCGCACAGTATTTTTTATTTAAAATAGCATTAAAGAAACAATAGGGACGGCCATCGGTTTTGCGTTTTTGATTCGAAGTATCACACAAAGCACAGCACCACCACTACTCCTTTTTCGCGTTCCTTCAATTCAACACTTAAACTTGTTTATTGTAAAACAACAACAACGAAAAAAAAACGCGAATGAATAATAATAAATAATAAATTTACGCCGTTGTGCGGCCAATTTCTGTAATAAATTTGTTCATTTTAATATTCATTACACACAATTTTTTCTTTTCCAGTGAAATAAAAAAATATTTCTTTATTATTCAAAACGATAAAATGCAAGGCGTGGTTTAATAAAATATAATGTTCAATGGGGGCTGCGCGTTTTTATTATGCTTTTCATTCAGCTGTGGTGATCACGTCCGTATTCCGTTCATACACAATAGCTCAGCCATATATACGATACGATATGAAATTGTATATATAAAACACATAGCCGCGAAGTCTCACTCTTGTTGTTTTGCTGGTGGTTTTATACACAGTCGTCCCATAGACTCGGGTTTGGTTCTTATTGGCAACAAGAGCCTATGAAATCGATGTATCAAGTATATTGTGGAAATTGTTTATTCAATTCGTTTGTGGAAGAGGGGGGAGAAAAAGAAGGTATAAAACTCTCTGTTAATAAAATATAAAATGTTCTTCGATGTGTTTCCACAATATGGTACATGGAGAAATGAATTGATTTATAAATGCTGCGCAATGGAAAGCCAATGAGAACTTAGATGGCTGTATCAGTTCATGGTCCAATAATATTCTATATGAAGACGTATTCAGAAAATTGTGCGATAGCGTTGCGTTGCTTTCTTTCATTTGGCTGGTTTTCTTCAAATGAGATCTATGTGATTAGACAATGTAGGCTTCTTTGTCAATGATTCGGCTATCGTAATAGTAGTTTACATTGGGTGCTGCGAAAATAATTCAATTTTGTGATAAAAGCAAACTCACAAGCGTGTTTTTGAGCAAAAAGCTTCGGTAACTGTCTTTTTGACAAGTGTTGAGGTTGCATATCCGAGCCGAAGGCGAGGTAAGCAACTATACTGGTCGAAAAACAGCTAGCTGAGCAAGTTGCTCAAAAGCTACTACTTACCACATGCGAAAGTTGAATTTCACATAAATTTCTCGAAAAATTACCCGGAAATAGTCCAACATGTAATGGATCATTTTCGCAGGGGGCATATTGCTATGTAATGTTCAACTTTCGCATGAGGCAGG
>JANTFA010135690.1:0-12958 GCA_026413405.1 Phytosciara flavipes
TGGGTGCTGGAAATCGCCGTCAGATGGGATTTTTTCCAAGTATCTCCTGCAATATTGAACATAATTTTTATTTGTGTAAATTAGCGATGTGAACTTCCAAAACATTTGTTAATTTAACATCGCACAAAAACCTCAATCACTAATCTATTAGTTTCACATTATCCACGCTCGCGTGAATTACTAAATTACTTAATTCTGTGGTCGAGAGTTTTTGACTTCGAGAGCAAACTGCTTCATTAGACACTAAATGCGAAATTAAGACTAGAAACTGCAGAAACACGGTTGCAATATTTCATTTTCTTGAATAAAAATGAGACTTGGTACGAATCACGACCGTTCGCTCTCTGGCCGTTGAATTCACACTTGTTGACATTCACTTCTAGCCAGTAACAATTTAATTCAAACTCGTTGGAAATACAAATCCTCATCAAACGGAGAAAAGACTTCGGAAATACCTTTAGAGTTACTAAATTCATCTTTATGGAAATTGTCTTAGAAGCAAACTCGAAAAAGCATCGACATTCTCTCTTTAGAAGCGGAAAACCTGTTTTTTGGATATGATCGTCTCGTTAATAAATGGCCAATTCCACGACCTTGTCCCGTGACTAAATTAGATAAGGCTTTTTGAAGGGTCCACTTCTACAGATGAACGAGTGACTAACAAACTGGGTCTTGAAGCATCTCGGAATCGGTGAGACTTTTCGTAGCGCAACCTTCATGGAACCTTATCTGGTATACCAGTGATCCTCTTTCCAATCAATCAAACATGATCTAAGAAAAGTTTCATAGTTTTCGAGATATTTTAGGGCAAAGTTCGTTAGTCACTGGACTGGACAAGGTCATGGACTGCTACATATAAAGTTTCAAAAATCGATATCCAGTTCACTAAAGCTTAGAACTTAACCAAGCCATCAAAAAACACCCAATATCCAACGTAAATTCATGCTCAGTTTCAATCTCAGTTTCTTGAGTTATGATCGCAGAAAATGTTGAGATTTTTAGAACTCCGGTGAGTGACAATTTTCTTAAGAAAAAATTAAAAATTTTCCGTTCGCTCATGAACAAAGTGCATAATGCGAATTACCACTCTCGCTACGCTCTCACCGTAATCTTCACACTCGCTGAATTTTTAGACCCATACGAAGTACGAGGGTCATACCTTTACTCTTACGTTTGTAACACGTCAATTTCGAACCCCGGAGTAAGGGCAAACCTTCTGGGGTCACCCCTAGATGCCAAATCAACAAATTGGGGAGACCGGGAGACTGGGGCGAGAAAGAACTTGAATTCATTCAGAATTATGCGTTGGGGTTTACACAATATCGTGATAACTAAGTGCAAGAAGAGCTTCGTTTGAGAATAACTCAGATCATTGAAGCGACACCACTCATCTTCAAACTTGACTCTCTGTCGAACCAACAAAAAAAAGGTTTTACAAATCGGTTAAGATTTACTCAAGACTCAACTTATCTTAATAACAAATGTGCAAAAAGTGTTACGCACATGCATTTTCCGCCTGAAGACCCTTTTCTTCAGTCAAGGGAACAAGTTATACCTCAACTTTTGCATGTTATGTAATATTATTGATGCGTGGAACGACAATCATATCACAAAAGTCGTCGTCATAAAATATCTTGGCCATACATAACATAATTTCGCATAAATATTTTGATTCAATCGATGGATGTGCGAGTAGCAGCATGGCCTGTAATCAATCAATATCGAATAAGTTAATTTTCGATAACTCAATAAAATGTTGTTTGTATGTAATGTGTCATCATCAATAAATCCGTCCTTATAACATCTTTGGTATGCTGAGGGTGAAGTGTACCGTTCTCTTTTTCTCAGCTTTTTTTTCTTCTAGGAGTTGGTTTATCGCAATTTACTAAGTAGCAGTTCAAACTTTTCGTTTTGGTTATTAGATGTCATTGAAGAGTCTGTCCCGTAGAATTACGGTTTATTTACTCTTTCTGAAAGCAGGCCGATATATTTATTCACTGTAAGCTTGTGAATACAATTGTGGCGGCAAACCAATTCAGGGAAAAGGCTTACATCAGTTGCATTGTATCTCGACTATGTAACTCGATTGTCGAGGTATTTAGCTGGCTTCTTTGGTTTCTTTTATGCTTTCAATAGTCAATAATAGTAAACTGACAGACAAACTAAGACTCAACTCTACGAGCTGAAAGCTAGCTCCAACCCCAGTTAGAACGACTTTCAAAAGCCATCACCATAAGTTGTGCTTCGATTATAGTCCGTTCCAGCTTCCAGTATACCTGAGAGGTAACTTTACACATCGTCTGAGAGCTTTCACTAGTTTTAACGTAGACTTTGCATCAAAATAGTCACTGCATATCATCTAATTTTGTCGTCACTGTCGATAACAGATGACATAATCTGCAGCATTTCCTATTTACACGAGAAAAAAAGAAGAAAATTGTCCAGACTGTCTCTCAATTTACGGTTCTTTAAAGAAATTATATGAACTACCACCTCGTTTGCTGAAAGAGTTCACATCTTCCATCGTAAAGTGTTTATCCCACCATGTAATATTCTAAAGTAGAGTAACACGTAACTTCAGAAACGTGTATGCAATCAATTTGTACAAGAACATCATCCAGTTGTGTCGATATGTTGTAACCATAATAAACCAGAGTGAAAAGGGACCAAGTCTTTTTACTTATATAACAGAGCACATTTCGATGTTTTTTTTTCATCAATCAGGTGCAACCGTTCTAAATTGTAAAATGTTGTCCTGGATCATTTTGAATGCCTTCAATCGAACTGCTCATTTTGACTGGACACAATTTAAGCTTTATAACCAGCCATGTTAGCAGGTTGAAATAGTGTCGGTGGCGTTAGCTGGTGAAAAATTGTCTGGCGGCGGCGCCAAAAAAGCTGGGTGTTACTGGTTGGCTGAGCCGATTTTGAGAGTTTCCTATTTTAAATTTCAAGCATTTTGGTGCTGTTCATTTTTTTAAAATCCAAATGAAGCTCAAAAAACCAAAAAGCCAGTGAAGGCGAAACCGCATACTTTCATTGGAAGTACTTCTAGGATTGATGGACAGCTTTTGGGAAATCAGTATCAGTCTGAAACGCAAAGTGTTTGACACATTTGTCCTTCCAGTGCTAACGTATGGAGCGAAAGCGGAAACGGTAACTTTAACAAAAGCATCTGAAAATAAACTGAGGGTAGTACAAAGAGCCATGGAACGAGGTATGCTTGGAATTACGCTCAGAGGCAGAAATACGAATCAATGGATTCGACAGAAAACCAAAGTCATTGATGTCATGGAAGAAATAGCATTTCTAAAGTGGAGTTGGGCGGGACACATTGCAAGGAGGACAGATGGAATTTGGACCAAAAGAATCATGGATTGGAGATCGACTTACGCAATAAGATCTAGAGACAGACCACCTGAAAGGTGGAGGAACGGAATCATAACATTCCTAAAAGAACAGAACTGAAAATAAAACTGGCAACAAGAAGCAATGGATCGTTCGAAATGTACGACAATCGGAGAGACCTACATTGAGCAAAATGATATAAATGGACTGTGTTTTACGAAAACGTTTGATGCGTAACACCGTTCATAGACTGAGAATTAAGAGGAAGACGAAGTTCATTCGATTTCAGGAAAATTCGGCTGAAGAGGCGACCCACTTTTCAGCTGGTAGAAATCACCGTCCCGGCGGCGGAACTAAATGTATACCGACGGCGGCTTACATGACTGCTTAGAACTATAAACAGCTCGAATGCTTTTGAAGAAGCAAAGCTAAAATTAAATCAGAACAAAAAGATTCAGTCACTGAATTTCAGTGAATTCATCCTGTAATTCATTAATTAATGTGGAAACTTACTCCAATCAAAATTACTTAATTGACTGTGGTCCTCCCAAAACCAATTTACATATTACGATTCCACATTATCCGAATACACAAGAGGGTATTTCCTAGAGAGTTTAATTATTCCCGATCTGTGCGTGTCCTTCTGCATTATAATATACAAATACCAAACTCCACATTTAGTTGTTATTTCTGGGGAAAAAAATATAATTTTACAATGTGGTGAGTAGAACCAATTTTCATTAGTCCTGTCGGGGAAGATGGCTAGCGGCAAAAAGTGTACTCAACATTCCGGAAATATATTGCTGGTAGTAGTTGGTCTGTTCTTCCTCTCGAAGAGAAACCAAAAAAAAATAATCATTTACGAATATAGAGACCAGGGCAATATGTTGAATGTGTCACCGCATGTATGTTGTCAACATTATTGTTAAAGTTTTCCAAACAAACAACAAAAAAATGTTTCGTTTTGTTTTATGTTATGACACCATCAAAATGTATACACACTCGGCAAAATGAACACACAAAAACGTCCAAGACAATAGAATTGATGTTGATGCAATTAAAATAGACTCATATTAAGAGTGGAGTGGCTTCTCACCACATAACAAAATGTTTATCTCTATAATTAAAACAGTCTTGTTTGCAGTAGAGGTCTTGTGTAACAGTTTAACGTTGTGTATTTGACAATGTGGTTATTGTGTGATACACCACTGACACACATATATAGAAAGGGAAAAGGAAAAAGCTTAATTTCTTAAAGAGGAGGACATGGTATGTACGAACACATGTTTTTCATTATCCTCGAGGCCATACACAATATACACAAAACTTTTCTAATTAATCTTATGGTCGGATACAAAAACACCAAGTGTCCAGAATTGGTTGAACTCTTTGTTCCCATTACACTACTACGTAGTAGAGATATAGAGAAAATATAATGGAAAATGTATTGCAATAATTGTTTCAACATTACTTCTACCCGCTAAGGTTTTTTTTTCATTAAACGTAATGGATTAAATTCAGTTCTCTTGATGGTAAATTTCATTTAATACCAGAGCGAAGTGGAAAAAAAATTTGTTCAACGTAACGTTAGTTATGCAATTCCGTTCATTTGTTTATGTCTGCTTTCTGTTCGGCTCGGCAGAAGGTATTTTTTCAATGAACTTCTAATAGCTTTAGATAATTTGAAAAAGTTAGTGACGAGGCATAGCATTTTGTTTGATTTGCAAAAATAACTATTTCAACTAAACAAAGGTTCAGCTATCGCAGGGGGGCTTAGGAGG
Organism: Phytosciara flavipes; assembly: GCA_026413405.1. Lineage (NCBI taxonomy): Eukaryota > Metazoa > Arthropoda > Insecta > Diptera > Sciaridae > Phytosciara > Phytosciara flavipes. The sequence goes on from JANTFA010135690.1 coordinate 5,130, forward strand.
TTTCTCGGTTCTCATTTTGGAAGAGTTTTCCGGCAGAAATCATCAGAATATTGTTAACTAGGTGCTGTCGTCTGAATTTGATCTACTGAAATCTATACCCCATGTCCTATGATGAAATAGGCGAAAAATCCTGAAAAAAGGACGCAAACTGTAAGAGTGTCGATATAAGTCAAACACCCTATGCCAATCTTGGCGGCTTTACCATACCTTTCAACACATCGTACAGCAGCACTTTCCTTCCTGGCAGACAACCGCTCAAGATTCAAAACTTTATCACAATCATCGTACGCAGAAGTACATAGTCTCGACTTTTCCAAAGGAACTGTGCACCTCAGAGCAAGCAAAACGAACATATTTTGGACAGATTCTATGGCTTCACAACGGAAGCGTACTCGAGGACATTAAAGAGTGCGGTTTGAAAGTCAATTGGGGATTCAGCAGGACACCACGTGACAGACCGGTATAATCTGGTCAAAACAACACAACCAATAGAATATGCAAACGCCAAATGATCTTTCACTCGATAGAAAGGCATACATTTGGAAACACTATTCGTCATAACACTACCTCGAAAAAGCATCAATGTAATTCTGAAGGTCGATTTTTACGGTTTGTTAAGCTAAATGAAGTAAAAGATTGTAATTTTTTATCGGTTTTCACGACTTTAAAAACCGAATGTTTAGGTCTATTTGTCCTGTGCAAATTCTGCTTAGTCTAGTCGACTGGCTTCCACCATAGCTCTACTTACTAGCATGAACATCCATTTTTAGAACGTCATGTGTGTTTGCATGTGTTGTGTGGTAAACGCTTGAAAAGTTCGGCTGGCCTGCAACAGGACTGCAGACGCTGCGACGGAGCTCCGTACGATACCGTATACCTATGGCACTTAGGTCTACGATGCCGAATGTCTATCTCAAGTAGCCCTTGTATCTATGCAACTATAATGTGACTGCATATGTAGCTAGTACAAAAAAGTTTTATGAAACATAGCCGCTGTGTAAATCGCCGCACGAAGTATACGCTCTCAAAAAGTTCATAGAAGCCGTTCTATTCTAAACCAAGAGCCGCAATCTATTATTTTTAACCAAGACAATTAGAAAAAAAATTAATAAAAAAAAAATGTCGGCAACGGGACTTGAACACAGACCACCTCGTTTGAGTGCCATCGATGCTAACCATTAGACCACCAATTCATTTAATGTTCGATGGAAATCAACATATTGTCATATACACAAGTGTTTTCTTTAAGCAATCTCTTCATATCGCCATATTTTTGATTGAAATAAACTAATTCTACGCTGCTTTCAAACAGATTTAAACGAAATGAAGGTATTATAATTTACGCATGTTTAAAGAAAACCGATAAAATTTAGATTGAATTAACTTGAGAAATTACCAAAAACTCATCAAAATTCAAAATAGCCGTTTGGTGGCCATTTTCTTAGGTTACCGGAAACATTCGATTTACTCAAGTTATCGCGGTGACGGACAGGCAGACGGACATTGTTTTATTTTAAATTCGTCATCTATAAGCATGCCAAAATGATATGCACAAACTCCCAGGCCCCAACTCGACGTGTTACAAACGTCATAACAATCCTAATAGCCCCTTCGTCCTTCGTACGGGGCTAAAAAGGAAACGAAAGTTTTACTTTCCATCACTGAGTTACTGTGATTGTATCATTCTTTCACAAGGTTTCCCGTCGGTTATTTTCGCAATGTTGTTGTCGTCGTGGAGAAAGGGATACTTGAACATAAGCCCACATTTTCCTTATTAATTCCAAGAAATATTCAAATCATAAGGTGAAATCCTGACTTTCATTGAATTTCACACAAAAACAATACAAATCAAAAGCAAAATCAATTCTCGATCCTTTTTGAAACGAATCAAAGTCGAGTTGTTGGGAAATAGACTGAAAACCCCTCCAGTTAGTAGTATTGTTATTGAATTCCGAGATGAATCAAAGAAAGATGATGAGACTCAACGGAATAGACATAAATAATGTAACATGCAAACAATGCGAACGGAACTGAGATTAGTAGGAAAATTTGTCCCTCAAGTCATGTCGTTTCGGTTTGGAAAGTTTGGAATGAGGATATTCACTTTATATATGTTACGAGTACGAGTTTAAAACGTATCCCAAAACACTGAATGTATACCGTGCTACAGCAATAACTGGAAACAATAAACGGTACATACCACGACGATGCATATAGCTGGCAGTAACTCATTTTTTCACATCGTCCGGATGTAATATTTGCCAAGGATGAAGGATAATAATTGCGATGCAAATAACGACAGAGCGTTTCTTAGTTACTTGATAGCGGGATAAGCAAATAGAGGTATACAATAGACTAATATCGAGATGGATTATTTTAAACTGACGGTAATTATTGTAAGAACTATATTCAGTCATCGTACAATGGCAGTACATCTTGAAGTACGTTTAAAGTCGCAACAACAATAATCCAATTAACCATCGCATAATTAAATCTTATTGTCTAAATATTATGTTCGTTCAACGAATAAAACTCTCTAGTTGCAGATATACCTACCGCTACCATTAACGCTTCAAAGCTGTGCACATTTAACAAAATTAAAATGTGGTTTCCGTATACAACAGTCAAAATCTTGAATACGACTTTTACATGCATATATACCTGATGGAACATATCCGACTGGGAAAGTCTTTAAACTTAATGCGACTCTCAAGCGATACAATCATCACATTACGAAACAATATGTGAAAACTTTTGAGCACAACCGTGTCGGTTGCCAAGAATTCGAAAATTTCTACAAACCTCAGAGATCATTTATACCGTTAAAATCTCCCATTCTGTATGTGTGGAATGGAGGCCTGAAACTGATTTATACTTTACAGTATGCTTCGAAATGTATGTTTGTATCCCACACACTCTAGGTTAAGGGATGATAATAAATCGATTATTTAAAAAAAAAAACGACCGACGCTGAACAGAGTCTAACGTCATTCTGACATAATATGTTCGATTGCAGCCCTCGGGTGGATCAACTTTTCCGCTAGGGAAATCGATTGTTAGCCTCGTACAAAAGACAGAGGGCTATTAGGATTGATATGCCGTTTGAAACAATCAGAAATACCTTATAATCGAGCCAGATAGTAAAGGCATTTGAGGATGTTTATAGATGTCAAATCAAATCAGCAATAAAACATGACTTTTAGTCCAACCAATTTCAAAACGGAAAATTCTCGGCGGCGAATAGCCGCGTTTCGTGACATCGGCAGCGCGTCAATTTATGTCGCGTAAAAACAAAAAAATCTAAAAATTTCATGGTTTTTTTTGGGCACAGCCAACTGCATTGAAAAGAGGTCCTTTTCGTCGTTTTTTTATTTTTCATAAATGCCATAGCTCTATTTGGTACAGCAAATTGAAATTTAAAGTACGCAGCCCATATTTTAAAATGACTAACACTACTTCTAGATACAAGTGGGGCTCATCTTCTAGCCTCGTTCAAGAACGAAGGTTTGTTAATACCGCCGTTCAAAGGGCAATTCTTATCAACGGCATTTGGTGGGAATGTTCTGGAAATAGTAAAGGGGATCCGTAAATAGCGTAGGCCAAATATCTCGATATAAACAGTTGAAGCTCTTTCATTCGTGCTACCCTAAAGCGTCGTTTTGCAAAAATTCATTTTTGTTAATTTGTGCCGAAATGTTTAGCACACGCTGGTGCTGCTTTAAACGTGTAAACGCTTAAACATATTCATCTACCTTTTCATCCACGTCTGAACATGACGAATATAAATTTTCACGACAGTTGATGTGATTTAAAAATTGATGTGATTATCGGTTGCGTACGTAAAAAAATGTAATTGGCTGACATTTAAGAAAAATGATCAATCAATGGAGAAGTCCTTTTTTGAATACAGCTGGCTGTATGACGGGGAACGAAGACGGGGGAAAATGCACAGATAGTAGATTGGGCCCTGCGAAAGTAATTCATTACACGAGGCATCAACGTTGTAGTGCGAGTCGACGTTAAAAGTGTGCAATAAGCTTCGAATACTAATATTTTGACATGTGTAGAGTTGTCCGAACCGAGGCGACTATGTAATTACACGTGTCAGAAAATCAGTTGCCGAAACGAGTTACTTAAAACTGATTTCGAATTAATGGATTACTGAGCAGGACACAATGTAATGATGTGTGGTCTGCTTATTGCGAAAGTGTCTGCCTATTACAACGGCGACACTCACCTATAAGGCGGAGCTATGGCCCTTCAATTGTTTTAGTGTGGTTTGAGCATATCTTCGGAAAATAAATGTTGTAAGGGTAAATAAAACATCAAATCATACAGGTGCTAGTAAAACAAATTCATTGAGATTGGGTTACTGGATCTATGAGCGTTTTGAGGCTGTACTTCGTGTGGGTTATGCGAAATTTACACAACGTATACGTTTTAATAAAGTTTTTGCACCAGCTATGAAGTGGGTAAGTACGAGTGTTATGTACGTTATAAATATAAGGGATCGTGTGAGGATCAGTCGCAGCGTCTGCTGCCCTCTTCCGGTTTACTTGAGCACCCTGTATTGGGAACAATCGGTTTACACCTTCAAAGCGTGTATTTATCTATTGATTACCTAATCTCATCCAGCAGTGATGCTTGGCTCTCGGTATTATTTGTTTCCAGACAACATATTAATTCAATCCGATATATGTGTATAGACGGATATATGAGGAGCGTGTGTAATATGTACGGCTATGTACCGAGAATATAGCTTTTACTTAATTACATTTGCGCTGAAATAACACATTCCATTATGATAATTTATCATTGACATTATTCGAAAACATTACGACACCATGTAACCAGCTAACCCGTACATTAAGTTGTGTTATTAGATGTCATGGAATGAACGTACATTGCGTAACATTGCGGCTTTAGGTGGGTTTAAACTTTTTCAAACAAAAACAGCGGGGAAATTAATGTTTAGAGGCCAATATTCTACGAACATAGGTACCCACAGCCACAATAGGCTCAAGTTATTTCTCGTAGTATTACCGAACGACACCACAGAAAAAATAATCAAAATAAAAATGGAAAACTTTAAGTATAAAAAGGCAATGAGATACGATTTTCCCGTATGACATCCCATGTATGTTGACGTTGAACCAGTCGAATGCCAATTTTCAAGAATACATTTTAGAGGCTGCAAATCAAAACACGATATGAATACAAAGTGGTATAATATAGAAAACGAAGAAGAGGAAAAAAAACCTCGTTGAATCCACAGAACGAGGCTGATGTATTTTTCCGGCATGCCAACACGATACCGATCACTGAAAATTTGACTTGTAAATACAAAAATGATTATTGTTTGCACACGAAGGATGTAATTGAACGTGGTGTGTATATTATACTGGTGTCACGTATTCTATGTATACTGTACATGTACACTGAGAAATTCTAGAAAAAAACCTGGAAATTTGTTTTAAACGAGTGGGCGCATGAAGTGTAGTACGTTGTGGATGTGTGCATTTTAAAGTCCTGCCCATTAAGCTACATCGATTTTCTGGCTGTTTATTTTTCAGCCGTGGGTACAAAAATAATCCTACGAGGTTTTCAATTCGGTAGATAAAAATTCCAAATCAAATAAAAGCTTTTAAACGGTTAAATATGCTGAAAATCTTCGAGTTTTCCGTACTGGCACCACATGTAGTGCTGTCGAACCTGAGGATTGAGACTTAGCGACTGTTCGTTCCTTATTTCTAATTAAATCTCTTAAGCTATTAACACACGAGCAAACTTTTCGCTTATAGGATCGACAATTATGCTGCTACTTCTATTGTATTTTCACCATAGACTAAACAAAAGAAAATACAGCTTCATTGTCAGCTTCAGGTTCGATGCACCAAATCGAACAAAAATAACATTTTTCTCAACTCAGTGACGAAAAGTAAAACTTTCATCAACTTGTTTGAGAAAAACGTTGTACGCAACTCGGTGTGTATTCTACACATCTAGTGCATTTATCACTCGGTTGTATAAATATCTATTTCCTAACGCATGCTAAGAAGCTTTTTCAGCGAATGAGATGTTTTCAGCACGCACCGGAGCAAAGGCGACTTCTATAATCGAATTGACCATAAATAAGCAACAACATTTTATTTATTTATTTTCATTTTATTTTTATCTGTTTAACGATCAACAAACAGGCCGAAGCCCAATAACATGTCAATCGGATTTGTTACATATCATATGTATGTGCTTATAGTGTGCCGGAAATGTGGGGTTAGAAGTAACGATATTTCAACTCTAGATAAATCGAAAAAAATTACAAAAAATGTAGACTCTGTGCTTCAGATATTTTGAACCTTCTAAATAAACGGTAGTCCAATTCTTTTCTGAGATAATTTATTTTGAATTTCTTGCGATCTAGAATGCAGGCAATATTATTCATGAAGGAATTTACCTTTTCGTTCGAGTTTGATACAGTGGAAATATCGGAAATACGTTGAACTCTCGAAGTATCGAAGTTATGAGAATTTAATAGAGATGAGGAACATAAAAAAAGTCTCTATACGCGAGTTTGACAGCACTGTAATCCGCCGTAACAACCCTTGATGGCTAGTTTCTACTGTGCCAGAGGTAAGTTGCGCGACTGACCTGAGTTACATCGATGCTGAGCGCAATCTATGCGAAACTAGTAAGAGTAGATTGCCAGCGTCTCCCAAAAATATCTTTGCCAGCAAGCCGGGTGAAAGCTTTTTCCACCAACTACCACAGAAAGGAACCAATTCAAACATTTGCGGTCTGTAACTATTGGGAATCGAACTCTCACATTGGCAGTTTAGTGGAAAGCGGGCGAGTTAACCACGCTATGTTTGAGTTGTCGGCAGCACTATTATATTCTACCAAAACGAAAAAGTCGAAGATAAAATGAACTGTTTTACTGTTGTGACGGTCACGACCAGAAAAAAAAGGAAAAGCAGTGTATCCTACGTCCATTGAATAAAGTTGAATAGTTTGGTATTTTATGCATCAGATTGCCATTTTCTTAATTACCACCATTATTTGAGACGAACTGGTTATGGTGACTAGAAGTCGTACTTCTTCTACAGTTCAGAAATTGAGATTGATCTTGTAATTAAGTTGGCTTTCGTTGCAATATCAGTCCCATAGTGTCGCATTTTTCACATCATCCGAAAAATATTCTCGATTGATGTTTCTTCTACAAAACGAAAATGTCGTTACGAAATGCATTCCGTAGCTTGATCGTTGGTTGCAACGACAAGCGCAGTTTTTTTTAGTGAATGGCAAACTGTAGAAGACCTCCACATCTACCACTTTATATGCTTCAAAAAAGCGTTCCATCCGCCAGTCAACGACAAATTGTAACAGTAAATGAAGTTAAAATTAAAAAATCTGCACTCCGTCGTCTGTAATGTAAAAAAAAAAATTGTGACCTTCGAGTCGAAAGCACAATCTACCCAACGTCTACAAACTTTTTCTGAACGGCGGGTTACGTCTTATTATAACGTCTGAATGAAAGCGCACAGCTATGAATCCTTACATTTCCAATTGACTCCACAGTTACACATAGAAATCCAACCGCTCGCAGTGTGCTCGCGCCGTTTTTGTAATGCAGTAAGAAATCCCTTTACACAAATTTCTTGTGTCATATATGAATGTGAAAATTTATATTGCCTTTTGTTGCCCGTACGATTCTTGAAGCTAGCTCTAGCTATATTACGTTGATGTTGTTGTTGTTGGAACTGTGTAAGTGTAGCACTCAAATACACTGGGGTGTCAGAGCAATCTGACAATTTTTTGTTGTTGTTGCTTTT
>JANTFA010135701.1:0-12955 GCA_026413405.1 Phytosciara flavipes
AAATCTGCACATAGAGTCGAAAGAAAGATAAACTGATTTAACAGAAGACACACATATGTTATAAATTAGCGCCTGTATCGATTTATTTTGGAAGCATTCCGTAGCACAATTATTTTTTTGCGAAGGCTTGTCTCTTATTTTCGCCTTTGTTATCGATGTATAGTAATGAGTCGGTTTCGCGTCGATCTGGCTCAAAAACGATGATCACATTTCTTCGGTTCACGTTGGAAATATACCTCAGGCAGAACAAAAATGGCTGATTTTAAAACGATATAATCCGACATCGTCCACGCCAGCAATTTATCATAAGTTTTAAATTCGAATAACTAAAAATAACTCATGTAATCGATGGTTTAACACAATTTAGAAACATTTTTATCAGTGACGATTCAAAGAATTTGAAAATCCAGTTTTGCTGGGAAAAACAACCTAATTACAAATTCAAATATCCAGTACGGTGATAAATTCATCGGAAAGTCATTAGCCAAATTTACCTTACAACTTACAAACCTGATTTAGGTGACATGTCTGAAATGCCCAGTGCATCATCATGCAAATGGTTTATAGTTTTTGCATTGCATATAAAAGCCGAACAAATTGCCTCTTGTCAATCATTCGCATTACAAGTGTCAATAAGTCAACAATATTTTATTTATCACAAATCAGTCAACAATATGAAGTTATTCATCGTACTAGTTTTGTGCATCATTGCTATCGTTGGTGTGTTCGGTGCTCCAGGGCACGAACATGGTGGTCGCGGCGGACATGAATCTCGTGGTCACGGCGGGCACGACTCACACGGACACGGCGGTCACGGTCACGAGTCACATGGACAACACGGCGGTCACGAATCTCGTGGTCACGAGTCGCATGGTCATGAATCTCATCATGGACAACATAGACATAACTAAGAGTGTCGTTCCGTTGCTGTCGATGTCGTGACGAAGCTGCTCATACAGTATTGAGTTGAAAAATATTTTCTGTTTGTGTTATTTGGATCATTATAATCTTTCAATAAATTTATGGTTTTTCAACTATCCAAGACTTGGCTGACTTTTTTTTGTCTCAGTGGAACAGTTAGTGAAATCGATTGAAAGTGAAACACTAAGCTCTTGTGACTGGGTTGTGTAGTTAAAAAAAAATGTTTATTCAAATTTTACGGTTGAATTTTCTACTTACATTTTTGATTTGATTGAAACGGTTTCTATCACAGTTCATTTCGAAATTCTAACGTTCTCTTCATAAAATTTCCAAAGTGAGCAAGTTTGGTTTTTGAACATTTTGTCAAACAACACACACGCCCCTACACATCGGGGCAGTAATTATTTTTACTCAATACAAGTCTATCTGGATCCAATCCTAACTGGATCAACGAGTCGTGTATCGTCGTTCTTATATCCAGAACAAAGTCGGTTCGATTCCTTCCCAAAAGCCAAATTTGATCTGCCAATTTGAAAATTTTAAATCAATTTTCTTAGTATAATTTCAATGGACCTTTCTCTACCGGTATATCCCAATGACCCGTACGATGAACATGACCACAATATTGCAAAGTTTTCGTAATCCGTAAATAAAACTTGATATCGCCCTGCCCCAGGCAAGAAACGTGATATGGCACTTGGTAATCGAGATGCAAACTGTAAAGATCCAATCGAATTATGTTTCCATTTTGAAATTTTCAATTCACAACAATTTAAAAACCTGAAAGTCCATTATTGATGTACTCTCCGATTCACGTGTTGCATGGCCAACATTTTTCGATGGACTGCCTGTCCATTGATTAATCGAATCAATCGAAATGTCTAATGTACTTTCAGAGTCTGCACCTTCGCTGTCGTAATCAAATGATAAAGTTGTGCAGCTGGATGCGATTTCCGGTAAGTAAAATGTACGCTCGACCTCGTACCATTTTCCTAAAAACTGTGCATACCAAATACAAAACAAAAACACAATGATTAAATCACAGCGATAAATTATGATAATTTTACGTGAGTTCAATCAGAAAAGAAAATCAATTCAAAAGGTCGCTGTATATTTCTCGACAATTAACGAAATTAACATTTTCAAGTTTTTCGATTCACTTGAATCGTTGCGTCTACGAATATAAAAGTACATTTCGCATCTGTGGAACAATTTGGTTTTTTAACGAGGAGGAAGGTTGTATATCGAGCCGAAGGCGAGGTATAAAATTTCCAGATAGCCAAATTATCCCACACTAAAGTTCGTAAGGACTTTTCACTCAACAAAGTATAAAGCAACCAAATGACCAGACGAAGTTTGGTAAAATGGAAGCAAGCATCACTTACCGCTGTAATATTGAATTTGGGCATTGATGGATACTTTGGGCATAGGCGTCCGAAACCAGAGGAATGAGCCAAGTGCAATGTGACTATGATCACCAAAAATATCGGGAAAAAACCGTTGCTATGAGTTCGTTTCATTTTCTCTTCTCTTTATTGTTTCCAATTTTCAATTCACTGGAACAGAACATAGATCTGCTTTCCTTCTGCAACTGAAAAACGGTAAGTTATTAGTATGCTTCCAAAGTGTTGATTGGCGAATGGTAGAGTCACATACAGAATCAAAAGCGAGGGTTGTAGTAATACTCGTCAACATAATAATTTTTAAGCAGTTAAAGAATGTGTTTACGTGCTTCTGCCCCGTGCGAAAGTTGAAATAACAGAGCAATATACCATCTGCAGAAATGATCCATTAGGAGGAATCGTTCACAAATGTCGTCACTCTATTTTATTGAGTTTTTGACCTCACTATGCATCACGCAGAAAGGGTCACATATGATGACCCCAATTTGTAGGGACCGTTACATGTTGGAATATTTTCGGTTAATCTGCCATGAATCTTTACTTTCGCATGTGGCAGGCAGTGAGCCAGATTACATTGAATACAGCTACGTAGTTCATCAATTCGGAACAATTTTATGACGAAAGAAAACTCACTGGTGTGTTTTTCGACAAGTGTAGTTACATAAATCACCTGGTTCTTTCATCCGTCTTGTAATGAATTACTTTCCCACCATCCAATGTAAACTATTATTACCAAACAGTAGCACGTAAAATCATGGACAGCTAGTTCCACTTCGATTACAGTAAGTGACTTAATGGAAAGATTTTACTAAAGCGAGCGAAATTAAAATTGTGAGAAGAAAACTTGAGCTATTGAAAAGTTCGTGTTCGAAGTCGTATTGGACACGCCGACATCCACGAGCGAAGGCACTCGGGAAGATGTAATTCCCTGTTTTGCACACAAAGACTCATGCGGATTTCAGCATGTCTACTACTAAAACATTAAAAGCAAATAAAAACTGAACTTTCGACGCCAACAATTATATGTGAATTTGAACTATCTGCATAAATGATTTTGAATCAATTTCGCATAAAGTTGTGTCAAGCGAATGTCTAATGACTGTACTGTGTATCCGCCACTATTTGTCATGAAGTAAAGGTTTATTTAATGGCGACTTTATTCCGAACTATTTGTGTGCTACCTTTGTTCCGTACCTCATACCTACTTTAATTACACCGTGGAATGCTAGTAAAGAGACGACATACATGTTTTTTAATTCATTTAAGTGAGCTTTTTCCTGAGCTTTCTCTGAAACTCGAGAGGAATACAAAGTTTGCAACAACTCACTCGATTGACCTAGAACAAAAGTCAGAAGTTTTCAATAACTTGTTTCAAATGCAAGGTGATGCTTAAACAGAAAAACAGAGATTCAGTTTTTTATGTGATATGGTTGCGTTTTGAGTTTAAACTACATCCATGCAACACAACATGAATGGTATAACTAAACAAGAATGTTATTGGATTACTTTTATTTTAATTGAATCATTGAACGCAAAGTAATTAAACGGCTCTATTAGTTATTCATTATACTGGCTAGTGCATATTATAACATAATTGAACTTCATGCGTACCTACGTACGCATCAGAATTTAGTTTTTTGTATGACATTGGAAAAAAACAGCTAAGCACTCAACTCAACAGTGCTGAAGCTCTTATTGAACCGTTGGATTCAACAAAATTCTGTATTCAGTAAAAATTCTCCAAATTCATTTGGGAAATTTCGGTTTTTATCGGTTCGGCGTTATAGGTTAAATATTTAATATTCCAACACCATACGCTCCCAGCAAAAAAGTTTCAGAACAGGAAGTAATTACAAATTGTTTTGGTCGATTCAGTTTGTTTTGGAAGAACGTAATAAACTGACCTCTAAAAGTCCGAATGTATCGACCAATTGGAATATAACGAATAAATAAGGAAAATACCAAAATTTGAAGGAAAAAACCAAATACAGGCGACGAAAATAGTTCTGTGTTCGACGCGACTTTAACTTTCAGATACTACAAGTGTGATGAAGCAGGTAAATGTAACGAAATGTAATTATTTTAGCAAAGTGAACAGTTAAAAGTTAGGTTTACATGTGAAGTTTGTTGATTTGAGGCGAAGTCGAGGTCAATAATCATCAGTGACTTTTCACTTTTATTCCAAATTATGCACTTCGTTCGAAATGTTACGGTCGTCGAAAGTTCGGAGGAGAATGGTGGTACATGGTGGCCCCGTTCAACACAGACTATTTTTTTTTTGCGACTCGCTTTATCGATACCTTTCACAACCACATCATTAAAACGAATAAACGTTTCATCGCGTATTATTAAATAAATTGTTGTCACCTTTCTGATTTTATTTTGAATACAAATACTTATCCTAAGGAAAATATCGGCACTGCAGGGTGTTTAAAAACAATCTTAATAAATCGGAAGTTTCCTATCCAACCTTCTCCTTCGCCAACCATTAAGTTTTTAACTGTTATTGCTTTGACTTTGCTGTCATTTCTTTGATTATTATTGTTTCCCCTATTACAAAGTGTTGAACATTTTGGTCTTACACAAAGTAGAATAATTGCTTGTAAACTGTGATAAGAGCTTGAAAGTCGGTACCACATATTTGTGTATCTTAATTATTCCTGAACCAATTGTAACTGATGCTCAGCACAGAATTTTACATTTTTATCTAAATATGCGTAGTTTGTACGATGGAAAATTTCCAAAATAGCAAAACTAAATTCTGAATGCTGTAGAAAAATAGATAAAGCAAATGGTAGAACTTCGCCATTGGAATGAACTCAAACTGTTAAGATGTAATGAAACAAAACTTACAGATCGTAAAAGTCGTAATCATTATTCATTTGAACAGCTTTAACTGTAAATCACATACAAATTTCGGTGAAGCAATGCTGTTGCTAGTTCTTACTTAAATAAATTTAATTCACAACTCTAATCAGGAGAAGTTGATGGTTTGAAAGTAATTCGTTATATATCACAATGAATCAGAATTAAGGCTTACCATCAGTTCATCGGATCAAGTCTTTTGTCCTGAATTTCCAGGTCGAACAAAAACTTGATTACAAAGCTTAGGATTAAAAATGTAATGGAAGTACGGCCCAAAGAAATTGGAATTTTGCGCAATAGATGTGGAAACACATCGTATGCGCAAAATTTCAGTTTGGGCACAAGTTGACAACTTGATTATAATGTAATTTTTCCAGGTCATAATACCATGTCACTTTATTGACGATCGGCCGAATAACATTTGCAGTGGGCATCAAAGATCAAGATTTCCTTTTGTAAGTGCAGCCGAATGGATGATTGTGTATGTGTGTATTGAGGTATACTTGAAAATTAGGTTAGGCTAGTGCTTGTTTAGTGGGAGGAGGTTCGACAGAAGCGTGCATCCGTACATCATACTTTATGAAAATAGACGTGAAGTCGTTGGAAGGGGGTCAAAGAATCGCATTTTTAGTGTGCTAACTATTTTGTTTTGAAAAATGGTGATGCGTTCGTTTCGTGTAGAAAAACGTTTGGACTTCACTTCAGGAAAAAATGAAATTCCAACTCGAGCGATTCATTGCAACCTGCCGGAACTTATCTAGGCGTTTTCTATATTACAAGTAGCAAATCCATGTCATTCAGGTCGATCTGAAAAAATAGATCAACAAACCAGATCAGGTTCACCCGACCCGATAGTAAACCTCATTTAGAATGAAGTAGTGTTCAATTCCTTGGATCAAACTATACATGGCAAATCCCATCACCTTGTCCCGTGACTAGCAAACTTCATGAAACCTTATCTTTCGAATCAAATCGCTCTAAGAAAATATCATTGGATTTCGAGATATTTTGTTTTAAACTTTCTTAGCCACGGGACAAGGTCGTATTATTGCTACACATGTGATTTGCGGCGCCGGTCGAAGTTGTTCTTCGACCAAAGTTGTAATACCTCTCAAAGTTATACTTTGTCGGCTTCTAGATCTATATATTTAACTGTGTCATTCGATCCGCACAAACAGTTAAACAAAACAAAATAACTCATTCGTTAGCTATGCTAATGTTGATGCGAAATGTTGAAAGACACCGTTAAAATTCGGTTATAAACGATAATGGGTTTTCAAACACAGATTTAAATTGTACTAAATTGCACAACTCATCATTTAGAAGAAAAACATTTCTGTTTGTTTTGTGTTTCTTTAGCATTAGAGGATGTTTGTCAATATTTGTCTGATTGCGTATTGTATGAGCTGAACAAACGAGAAACGAAACGTTCGATTGGTCTTGTTCGTCATTTATATGAACTCTATTATTCAACTCGTTATAATGTGATGACATTTATATGGTTTTTTATTCTCAAATCCTATTGCATGCGGCTACCGTTCCGGTTTAACATGTGAGCATCTCAAGATAATTAGTTACATAAATCCGATTGAATGTCTTTCTCATTCAATGTTTAATGCAATTCATGCAATATCACTGACTTGCACATTCAATTTTTTGCTAACATTAACGATCCACACTTTCGATTGTTACTACCATAAATCATCGAAATGGAGCCAATGATATTAAGCATTGAATATCAATTTTTATTCAAACTATAACCGCAGCAATTTTATATGTATCAAACACTCGTACTCATTCACTGATCAGACTAATTAGCGTCCATAAATTTTACAACGACTGCGCGCGACACTTTTAAATCTATTCAAAATGTTTACCTCCGATTCAATCGAACTTTTATATAGATGGCTTACAGTGGTTATGCATTCACGTCGACGACCTCAACCGTACTGAACTACAAAGCTGGAAAATTATACAATTTTTATTATTTTTATAAAAAAAAATTTCTGCCGAAGCGAACTTAGTCAGTGTTTTGTACAGCTACTTAACGATAAAACGATTATATTCTGATATTATGTGCCTGTATCGAGGGGGGGTAACCACTGGCTAAAAATCCGTCCCAACAATATCATTTCCACTATTAAATTCAAGGAAAATTCACTAAATTTCACTTCTTCTTCCTTTCCTAATTTTTTAGTTAATTTAACTTTCAGGGTCAGCGTTATATTTGATTCAATTGCCTCATTTTCGCAACTGCTTCACTCTCTTCTTTCGTCAACCCATATCGCTGTTGCTGATGTCACATTTGGTTAGCCCTTAGCCCAGCTATGCTTTGGTCTTCCTCTTTCACGCACTGAGGGATTTTCTATTGAAAGAGTCTTTCTCGTCACATTGCTTTCATCGTGAGAGTAGACTTTAGCAAACCATTCGTTTCTTTCGTTCTTGACTTTGTCGACGATGGTTTCTTTTATGTTCAATGTGCCTCGTCTATGTTCACTCTTGATGTGATCCAACTTTGTGACGCCAAGTGACATGCAACACATTTTCATCTCTGCTGTTGTCAGATCTCTGCCAAACTTTTCATACATAGTCCAGCATTTGGAACTATATGTAAGATTGTGTAGATTTTGCACTTGAGTTTTGTTCGTAAGAGCTTGTCGCATAATACTCCTATGAATTTTGTCGCCATTGCAGCCAGCCCACGCTAATCTTATGAGTAACGCCTTCGCCGCAATTTCCACACTTGTTGACTACCGGGCCAATCTATTTGAAGCAGGTGCATTTCGGGCTGACATTTCCGAATTTTCCCTGAGTTTTGCAGCCTTTTCGCTTGCTAGGCCATCAACAGCTTTGCATCAACTCGGATGTGAAAAAGTTAATGACAATGTTGAATAGTAATGGGCTGAGTACGCTGCCCTGATGAACCCCGAATAGAACAAGAAAGCTTCGGAAGTGCCAGCTGTGCATATAATCTTAGTCTTAACATACTTCTACATGTTCATTATGATTTGTACATATTGCTCTGGTACTCCATGGCTGCGTAGTACGGTCCAAATCAATTCACAAGATATTCGGTCGAAAGCTGTTTTCGGATCGATAAAAATCATATGAACATCCTTTGCCGCGTCTCTGACCTTCTCTACTAGTATTCTCATGGCCTGTATGGCATCAGCTGTTGACTTCCTTTTGGTACCAATGGATTTTTGGAAATACAATCCTGAGCAAGCGGTTGTTGATCACCCTTTCCTAGATCCACCAAATTTCACTAGATTTCAAAAATTTTAATATTTCCAATTCAATTCGAAAAATTCCATCGGCCTGTTTCAGAAATTCCACCAGTATTTGGGTTACCCCCTCGGCCTGTATAATATACAAAATACATTATCTTAATATGAAATGACAGCAGTACCATGCCATTTCTTTGAAAGTTTTCATATCGAAATGGGCACTCTTTGGAAGAGAGAAAAAGAGATAGAGAAATTTGGCATAAATATTTTCGTTTTATGCTAAAAGTTAAGTTGTTTTTTAGCTTAAGTTTTATATAAGTGTGTCATGTTGAACTCTTAATTGAACTTCCGGTTTTGAAGGTATATGAATTACACACATTTGCATTCAAAATAAACATTTCCTTGCGAATGATAAAAAGTTGAAACTTTTTTTTTCAATACTTTGTAGTTCTGTTGAGTTAATCATTTCAATGGCGATTTAAACAGACCGTCGAAAGGATTAGCTTTGTAGAGGTTTTCTGCATTTTATTTAAGAGTGACAATTTTGTAAATGGCATTTCCATTATTGTGCTAAAAATTGGTTCGGCTTTCTTACAAAATTTAAATTCTATTTAGAAGAGAAACCACAGATATTATGAAATTCTCTTCGCATAAAGTTTGTGAGAAGAGCCATATCAGCTTCTTCGCTCGTATATTCTAAAGTTGGAATCGCACTCGACCCGTTCTGGAAATGGTTCACCCGTTTATTTGACATTACGAACTTAAAGCTTATATAATTCATGTATTTGTATATGTGTGAATGTGTAATGAAAGTTTGAATTATTTTTATAGACAAGGAAAATGTCATGTCGCTGCTTTCTAGCAAAATATGCATTTCTCCGGTAAAGACAGTAGTCATATTTACTTGGTGTGAGTAAAAGCACACATAGCTCATCCACTGAGTGTACTTTTAAACGAATGAAAATTTGGAAGCTTTGGAAGCAGTGCCTCTACTCATAGTTGAACTTGAAACTGTTCCAACTTTCATTTGTATAATTTCGAAAAGCCGCATCTTAGACCGTCAAATAAAACGAGAGCATTTATGAGTTGTATGATAGTACTTGATGTGATGCGCATGCATTTCCGTGCGAACTTCCATCCACATTTCAGCTCTGGTTTCTGGGGTGTTGTTCTTTCACCTCAATTGTATGATTCATGTCGCTCGAATATTAAATAAAACATTTTACATTCGATGAATCGCAAAGCAAAACGGTTCGAAGCGTTCTTGTGCCGGTGTTCACACCGCTCTCCTCCTGGACTCATGCAAATATAGCTCAGTCTTCATTTTTTGATAGTAAATGGATGCAACAAGTAGAACTTTTTGCAAACGGAGGTAGTGCGATTTCAGCTTAATTGCCAGTTGAGCTAAAATGCTCTTTAACATGGTCCACTGAATTTCTCATTGGTAAAATTGTTTATGTGTGACGGAGGTGATTTGAATCGTCTCAATTTTCTATCGGAACGATGTGTATAGTCATTTGGGATGCTTATCCAATTAGTTTGTCAGTACACTGACTGTTTATTTGACTTATTTACTGTGCATTATCACTTTATCGTAGATACAGTTAATATAATCTCTATAAACTACTAGCCATCGACTAAAGAGAACGTTGGCTAACGAGAGTATTAAGTGAAGCAAATGTTTCGGAATACCTGATAGGCTCTAAGAATAGTACGCGTGATTTGCTTAACTTTTGCCGATCATGCAGCTACTTTATACAAACGAATCTGTCGAGGATTAGGTCGACGTGAAATCTGATATCAAATATCTGCTAACCTGATTCGACCTGAAATTATCAAAAAGATGGGAGGTAAAGCTGAGGAAAGCAAAAGGCAACCAGCGGATGAGGAACATAAGTAGGACTCGTACGAGTAGTGCATGACATATAGCTAGTTGTCCATGAAAGGCAAACATCTCAAAACTGTATTTTAGAAAATTTGCAAATCGAACTCTGAAAAGAATTTAGTGGATTTAGTGGAAAGCAATTCTACTGCTTCACGGTTTTTACTTGCATTCGTACGGGTCTAAAAAAAACTAGCTGATGCAATAAGGAAACAAATCTAAAGAATTTGGCCTCGGACACGATATGGAAGAAAGATTGACACAATACAGGAGGATTTGAGGAGTTGAGTTTAGGTAAACATTTAAATCAATTAGATTGAGAAGAAGGGTTGGAGTGATTCGACAAAGCAATCAAATTAATTTGTATGATCAAGTAGAAAATAAGCAAGAAAATTTTCATTGTAAGTTTAACAATCTCAGAGTACAGACGGAATGAACCTATCTTTTCCATAAGCGATTGTTACTTGCAAGTACTATCATCAAATTCCATAATGTCGAAGACACACGAGAAATTTTCCGTTGCTGCGATTGTAATCGGATATTCACCACAGGTTAAGCGAAGGAAACTCAACTCAAAATTGCTCGTGTGCCTTCAGCTTTAAGGACAGGAAATTCCAATATCATTCGGTGTTATTTCTGTCATTTAAAAACCCTTACGTGTAACCTATGCTCCTATGCATCACGTCTCTACGTTTACAATTTACAAAAATGTAATATTGTGAAAAGTTTTCCTGTTTTCCAGTCAGCAGAAACCAACATCCATTTTACAGAGCGAAAAATGTACACAAATAATATTCGTTCAGCATCACAACAAAGCTTTTCTTATCTTAACACTTCATGTAAACTGAAACCACCAATCTAAAGCGCCCATTTCTCTTAAATGTTCGAAACAAATCAGATCTACGAAGAAATAGTTATTTATCTACCAAGGTATTTTCTCGATCTAATTTAAGTCGTTACATCCTTGTCCATTATGATTTGCACATACGGCTCTTGTACTCCATGACTGCGTCGTGCGACGTGCGATCCAGATGAAGTCACGTGGTATCCGTGGTCAAAAGCTTTTTCGAGACCAATAAAGATATTTCGCTGCATCTAGAAGACATGTATGCATTGATATAATATAACGTTCAACAATACGTTCGGTGTGTTTCTGTTGCCGAATGTCTGAAGCCTTTGCTTTACGATCAAAATGCTCTTGATGGCTGTCGGGTGTTCAAAGCCTGATCTCGGCAAGATGTTATTTATAATGAATTGTTCATTCAAGATACTGATTCGGTAGCGCACTAGTGCGCGAAAAACGTTTCTCGCCCGCTAACGAAGGCATCGAATGTATGTATCAGTGAACAAATCTTCACTCATAATGACATCAATGCATGGAAAGATGATGATTATGGCCCGAAATTGCAGAAAAAAAAATTTACCGGAGTTCATTGTAACAGTTCCTATTCATTGATAAAAAATAGAGAAAGAGCGCGCACAAGTGATAAAAGAGAATGAAGAGAAGTTAGTTCTAGTCTACTTTCTCTATATGGACGGTTTCCACTTTGCTCTTGTTGACTGTGAAGCTTTGTGTTATTGGGAACGTATATGGTTTTTTGTGTGGCGTATATTGTATTATATGTGGGTGTTAAGAGAGGGTATAATTTCATTCGATTCAGTACAAGTTTTCCGTTCAGCGTATGTGTGCTATCACATCTTTTCATCGAACAGACGGGCGTTTTTTTTAAGTAAAAAGATATTTTGTGTGTGAAAAAGCAAATTTTTTGGGAAAATATTTGGTGATTCCAAGTGTTCAATTGTAATTCTGCTACGTTCTGTATAAGTGAATGAATTGAAGCTGCCCAGTTACAATTTCATTGATCAGTATCAAAAGTGTTAGCATCCTTTGATAGCATCACCTAATTTATATTCAAACAACAAAAACAGGTTTTTTTCATCTATGAGCAAAGAGCTTTCGCTGCTGTTAACTTTTAAGATCAAAATCTGCAAATTCGACTAATTCGATTACAACTCGTTATGTTCGTTTTTAATAAATTACATGAGTTCGTTCTGCTGGTTATCTCTGGAAAACCTCATTCTCTATAAAAACGTGCAATTTATTTATGGTTGAAAAAACAAGCGAAACCCCTTTACCTAAAGCCTAAATGACTACGCATTCACAGCATCCTTGTTACGATATAGCATACACTCTCATACTCTGGTAGCTGTAGGTTTAGTTATATAACAGAATGCTGAATGGGGTTGAGTTCATACATGTTGTACGTATGTAATTCAATGAATTTGATGAGGCTGTGTATTTACATCTAGGAATGTATGATATTGGTGGTGATACGCTTTGTTTCGGGGTGTGTTTACTTTGAATTCAAAGAAAAACAATGAAAATGCTCTCAGATAAATCTTTTGAAGTCCTACGAAAATAAGTGCGGCTACAATTTGATTGAGTAACTTCAGGAGCTGTAATTAAGGGTATGACCTGAACCACACACTTTTCAAAACAAAAACATTCGATGCAAAATCTTCTAACTTTTCCACTTAATATTCGAAATTCTGTGATTTTCTTCCTTTGAAATTGCATATAGTAAATTTAGGGCGGTTGAGATGTCCGCAGGCGTGCGCGAAACACGCTTGGTATAGTAATAGCAGATAAAATAGAA
>JANTFA010135712.1:0-12954 GCA_026413405.1 Phytosciara flavipes
CACCAGAAAACAATAACGCTGCAGGCAATCACTTTAAAATGTCAAAGTTGGTGCTACAAATTGCACCCTCGAAGAATTTATCTATATTTTGATTGTATGGCATGTACAGTGTGATGGCATACCGAGTCTCTTTGTCAAATGATAATGGTTGTGTGATCTTATTAATCTTTACGGTCGCTATTTGGTGGTGGTGGTGGTGGTGATGTGCGCGTGCATGTATGTACAAAAACAACAGTGCAAATACACACAGTCTTTTTATTAGCTCTGTATGAGGGTGATGGATAGACTGTGGATGATTCTGTGACTGGTGAGGCAGAAGATATTGTTTATAGCTCGGAGCAGTTTTCAGGCGTTTGCCTTTTGTCAGCCCGTATTGAATGAAAGGTTTTCGTTTTTAGTTTATTAAATTCGGTTCGAACAATAATAGCATCGTTAGATGTGTGCTCGATGGTTTCGATGATTCAATTCAGCCTTTAGTTTATAATCAGAGTTTGGTATGTTTGAAGTAGAGTTGGTTTTATAAGTTGTGGGTGCTCTGGTGTATACCAATCGGCTCCTTCATTAACTCCACGTATCAAGTGGTTCTTCCGTTCTTCCCTAATTTAATCAGATTTTGTTCGTCTTTTAAATTCATCTTTGAACAACTCAGCAACGTTATAAGAATCTCGGTTCAAACTATTTTTATCGGACAGACGATATGTATCCAGAGCGAGAGGCATTCTGTGGTAAAGCTACGGATCCTGCTGCCTATGAGCATGGCTTAGATTTCTTACAGTCCTCCGAGCCCTCTCAAGCCCACGATGTTGTGGCCAGAGTTCAATTTTCCATAAAAATTCGACAATGGTCACACTCCATCGGAGCTATACCGTCACTCGACTTATATGTTACAGTAAGATACTGAACAACTGACTCAACTGCAACAGCCTCGGTATTAGCAGTTGCAGAAGCTACGGAATTTGATTTGATATAATGTACAAACCTTACCAACCCGGTTTAACTTCGTTTTTCTACTTAATTTTTCATCATTTCACACGATACAATTCACACAAACCGAACCATACACCACATCCTATCCAGAATACACCTACATTTTGATGGTCATTCTCATTCATATTCAAGATCCATTGTGTTTTGAAAGTCATGTTGTCACGACGGTGACCTGCAACGGTCTTACAAAGAATGCGGACCTCCGAAGGTCACTTCACACTTGAGAATATTGGTAGGCAATCCGCTGAACACATAATTTGCAAATGGCGCTGGGCTGGATTCACTCAAACCTGATAAACTAATCAAAATCCATAGTCTGCTCTCGTACAAAAACCGCAGCATCGCGGCACGCACTTTCGCAATCTTTCAACACTTCATATTCACACTGAGCAATCGAATGAGTTAATCAAAACAATCCGAAAATAACGGAAGTCCTACATGACTCAACACCTTATTATGTTTCACACTTCGACACATCGCCTTCTCTCCTTTTGCACTTGTCCTTCGACTATAGTTACAAATCTAGGGCCTGATAAAGCACTTTGCACACGATGTCATAACCTATGATGTTAACACTATAATATGGTGACTCAGACTAAACCGTTTTAGGGTAGTTGTCTGTGGATTCAATTTTATGTCTGCATGTATCAGCTGGTTCGTGATTTTTAGAGTTTTACGCACACCTACCAACTGATTCTCTCAGCTGAAGTACATTTCGACACAAAAATAACTGACGCTCATCTCTTCAATCTTCAGTGTTTACCACAGGAAATTTTTGCTTGTAAGCTGGTAATAGCCTGTTGCAGACGGCTACACATCTGTTATCGAAAAGGATGACAACAAATAAACGAAAACCTCGACAAATTCAATCTTATATACAGCCACGTGTATTATGTTCAAAGAATTGAAGTACAAGATTTGAAATCAATATTTTGAAAATGCTTTGATCGAAGGAAGTAATAGATTCAATAAAGATACTGTTGATGTGATTGTCGTATGCGACAGGTTAGTAGTCACAGAAAGTCCTACGTTTAATAATCCAAAACAAAGTTAAGAAAACAGAAACTTTTCGTTCGTATTCATTTCAACTCAGAGCACATAGTCGAATACTTTGCAGCTCTTTAAGCCTAAACATTCCTTAAACACTCGCGAAAGCATTCAGTGGTTATGTTACAGCAACACTCAAAGGAAACTTTTTCTTCCACCTGAAGTGCTCATTCTTATGTGGCACACTCAATACGAGCAATCGTTTTTGTGTTGTTCTATTAATGTTTCCATTTCCAATATCAAACAAAAGTCAATTGCATGCTATTCCGCTTCCCTTTTGAATCTTGCTCACAATCGGCATGAATGGAAAGCTAATTGGACACCACTTTTTTTTCGGGCACTGAACAAAAATGCTTTT
The DNA here is from genome assembly GCA_026413405.1 of Phytosciara flavipes. Lineage (NCBI taxonomy): Eukaryota > Metazoa > Arthropoda > Insecta > Diptera > Sciaridae > Phytosciara > Phytosciara flavipes. Next base: position 2,393 of record JANTFA010135712.1, read on the forward strand.
TTCATCCATCGCAACAAAGTTCAAAACACTAAATTCCTGTTGGAATACAATTACAAAATACCGAATCATAAAGAGCTGTAAACATATTGGCTATATGAACGGATTTAATGGTTTTCCTGATGACGATCGCAACATAAATTCTATTTATAGTTTTACAATCGATTAAATTGTTGCGAATTTTATGGTGAGTGAGAATATCTCGTCAGTTGAATGGATTTAATTTAATGCGTCCAATGGGTCAAAGATTATATGTTAACAGTGCAGGAGCGTGTGGAACATTGTTGCAATTTTAAATAATTCGTATGTCAGTCGATTACATTCTTGATTTGAAATCGAAAATGTCGACTAAAAGATTTTATGGTTGAGTGTCAGTGCAGTCTGCTGACGTAGAAAATAACTGTGAGGCAGAAACTGACGTACGCGGTTTACGCTTGATTTTCGACCCCATCCCCCCTTTCGTATTTTCTAATTTCTCATGATTTTCATGACTATCGTACGGATGCGACGCTAACTGAACAATCAAGCGAAAATTGATGTGATTGTTTTAACCGAAGCTTCAATGTAATGCACTTACTTACACATACATGTCTGATCAACACTGATGAAGCAATCAAAACTATTGATCTGCAATTCTTCAATCTATCCACCAACAACAACTGCCCCAATAAAATGTTCTTACACATCAATCTCTCACTATAGCAATTTGTACAGTTCCATCAAATTAATTATCCCGCGGAAGCTAACAAATGCTGCCACTACATTTATTTAGTGAACGATAATAAAATCACGATTTGTCAACTGAAAATTCAGCTATGAAGTCAACCTTTAAAGGAAATAGGCAAATGTTTTACGAAACGTTGGCACAGCCGAGGGAATAGGAACGATGATGATTTTATTTGTGTTTCAAATTGGAACAGTTATAAAGAAAAATGAATTGGCTTATTAACCGCATTAACTCCGTCCGACTGCTGACTGTAGGAATTATCAGCACTGTCACAGCCATGAAACATGTCAATAGTTTTCTTTTATCAGGTCTATTACTTCCATTAATCATTTAGCTTATCAAAGCTTATATTCGAATCTTTTACTTCAATTGTTTGAGCAGAATATGCAGTAAAAGACCGAATTTGTCGAATGTCCATTCTGTTTTGCCATCCGATTGATGTTAGTCTGTTGTCGAGTTGTTAAACTTGGTTTTGATATTGGGCCGAATTTGTGATCTGAAATATTATTCTCTGGCTAAGTGCAGCTTTCGCCACACATTTGAAAATAACAATTTTCTTTTCGCTTGACTATTGAAACTCGCCAAGGTGCTTGTTTTGGTATTTTGGTAATGTTAGATTTATCAGTTTGTGATGACCCCTTTCGTAGTCACAAAACACAGATCTATTAATCCTTTGTTTCTCTTTTGGTCAATGGTAGCCTTCCTGTCGCTAGGAACATTTCCAATGTGTCAGGTCCCACAACGAGTTAGTTGAAGAAACTTTGGGCAGTTGTATTTCAAGTGTATGCCTATCTCTTCTTCAAGATTGCAGGAAGCCTCAACTTATTCAGGTGTCAAACTCAGCTCACAATGTCCGATAATCGCTCCTACCACCATTCTACTTCGACTTCGGTTCATCCTGAGCAAATCTTTGGCCCATCTATCGTCGATTTTTGGAAAGAAGCATTTCGTGTAAACGCCTCGTTCATACGCTTCTCAGCTTTCTGCGTGGTATGGTTCTGGCCCATATTTTCGAGCCATCAAGCCTGCCTTTTGTTGTACAGAGCATAAAGAAGCAGATAAGCTGGCTCCAAAGTGTCCTGGTACCCAAACTAATCTGATCCGATTGCTTCGATCCAAAAAGTTCACCAGCATGGAGGTAGTGATTCAAGATGTTCCGAAGGCATGAATTGAAGGATTGCTCCCTGAAGCTTTGTCCTGAAGGTTCCATTGGTTCACTATACGAATGACAACGGCGTTTAAGAAACGTGTCCGAAGGTTTTATCTGGACGCTGCATAGTATCCATTCGGTCGTTACACACACATGTAGACGAGGAGAGATGGATTGGGTAGTTAGACTTGAGATAGTTACAGATTCTAGATGTGACAACTTTCAATATATTCACACCAAACTCAGCAAGCTGTAATGCATATGGCTAATTCCATGAACTGACCCCTGACTAACTGAATTGGGTCTTGATATATGATCCCGCTCAGGATCTGGGAGACTTTTCTTAAGCCACTTCCATGGAACCTTATCTGGTGCACTAGTGATCCGCTTTCGAAATGCTCTAAGAAAAGTTTATTGGATTTCGAGATATTTTGGTTTTAAGTTTGTTTGTCATGTGAGGAGGTCATACTCTACTACAAATAAGTCTGGTGCACTATGTACTTTTCACGCTGTCATATCTTTTGAATGTTTCATTCACTTCGACACCCCATCCTATTTTACGAAATGATCAAACAACCAAACTGTGTGTGAACTTTCCCACCTTTTTCATCGTAATAACACAAAGTTCGACGAATTAGTTTATCCGACCTAACAAGATTCTCTGTTAGCTGGTTAAGCTCGAAATTATATCCTTTTCCAAAAAAATCGTCAAAAAATCACAGAAACTCTAAAACAAATATTTGATTTTCCCTTTGATTTTTTCTTCCATTTATACAAAAAGGAAAATTCAATTTGATTTCGACGATTTCTAACAATTTTCTTTTTCTTCCTCGTAAAATTCTATTCAGGTTACACATCCAATTCGCTGAGTAGTGTAGCTGTAGGAAAATCAACAATAGATGTTCATTCACACTTTAGACAACCAGGTAAGTCCAGACCATCAAAATCTAAGAAAATCGTCGGAAATAATTTTCCTTTTCCAATTAAATGGAATTGTTCATTAAGAAGCGATATATAATATCGGTGAGACGACACTGTATTTATATGCCTCAAAAGAGGATTGAGACATAAAATCGATGCCTTTTAATATGTCGAGCATGTGCCCCTAAAATGAACAGCAAACTGTGTGATATAAATATGTCTAGCTGCCGACCATCATTTATAATATTTGCACAGGAGTGTAGTTAATACACATAGAGTATACGTTTGCCAAATATTGACTCAACAAACTAACGTTACGATTCATTTGGCATTATTGATCTTTAACATGAAATTGGCATTTCCAGAGTACACATTGGCAAATTTCAAATGACCATTCCATGTGTGTGTCCCCTGAACAATTCTTCGGAATGTCTAGATGTAAATTTCGTATATATTTAAATGCCGTGATTTTCAAATGGGCATTCAATGTCTCACCATCACCCCTTCACACATCATAACTTTCGTTCGAACAAAAATTTTGCTTTCCACTTTCTATATCATAAAACGGCTACACTAAGTAAAGTGGTTTAAAGTGCAAATATTATACGAGAACGAGGAATATTCAGTCATGCATTTAATGCGGTACGAAAATAAAAACAAATTCTTTTTCAAGATGATTTAACAGAAAATGCGAAGCGAATATATGTATGTGAAAACACTTGTATCTGGCGTGAATAGCTGTATTATTTGCACTGATAAAAACCCTTTTTACACTCCCACAATATAATGTTCTTCGATTCCGAATATTTTGACGATAGATAGGTAGATAACTACCACCATTCATGACACACACACACAAAAAAACCCATACCCGAAGTAAAGGGAGAAAAAACGTCGCTCATTTCCAATGTACAATTTCAAACATTTTCATACACACTTTGCTGTTAGAAAATTGTTGATGGCTTTAAGCATTCATGTCACGTCGAGAACATTTTCAGTTTAAGTCAACCTCTTTCTTCTGCAGAAAACACGGTTTTATCTGGTGTTATGTTCATAGTGTTCAGAAAATATGATGATGGTAAATTGATGTGTACCGACGAAAAAAGGGGTTGTTATCCATTTTTGCATACGATATTTACTTTGGAATTAGTATCGTGTTCAATATTGTGTGTGCATTGGAAATTGTATAATGTTCGTCGATTCAGAGATTCATCGAAACATGTTGAGTGAATGGCATTCTAGTTCTTTTGTGCATGTTCTATGGAGTCTATTAGATAGAATTACAGTTGAAGGAGCGACTTCAGTTAATTGAGCAATAGGATTTTGTCACAAGAAATTCATAGTCGATTAAGGTCGGAATTGTTTGTCAGTTTTGTTGGAACTATATTCCGTTAGGAACTGTCCACAAACGACACCCACTTTTTCAGTGCTGCCAGCATATTTGAATCATCGATAATTCGATATGCATTTCATGAAGTCAACTTTTGCGTTCGAACCGCTCAAATCCCCTTAATGAGAGATGTAAGACACCTAGTTGACTTCATAAAATGAATATCTATATCGAGTTACCGATGATTCAAATATGCTGGCAGCACTGAAAACGTGAGCGCTGTTTATGGACAGTCAATAAGGAATTATCTATTGCAAAAAGAAATCCAGCTGAATTGAATACACATCCAGGTAAACCTGACGGGATGGCTCAGTGGTTGCGTACTAACCTCTTACCAAAATGATCGATTCTCGATTTATCAAAAAATGAAGCTTTTCTAGTGAGTATACCGCTGATGTCCTGAAGTTTACTCAAGCTTCATAATTCACGCCGTAAGTGTGCCACAAATTCAAAATTGCAAAGTAACGTTAGGCTTTCTAGCGCAGCGTTACTCGGTCCATTTCATACAACAAAGCGTCGGTTGGTTCACTTTTTCATTGAATCGTTCACTAAAAATTTTGGGCAGACTTACGGCGTCGATTTCAATTTGGTTAGTTGTTTTGTGAGTTTGTAAGCTGCAAACACTGCAAAGATGCACCCACTGAATGCCTCGTATGACGGGACTCAGTACTATGAATTTATGGGCTCTAAGGTGCACATTTAGGCGAGATGTCAATTACGCACCCAAATTTCACCATGTAGTAAAGCCGGTTTCTTTCACCATCCCTCTAACAGTAGTACTTTAAACTGAAAAGGTGGTACAATCGGATATGTACCAAGGTGACCTGAGTGGCTCTTAACAGGCAATTGTTTTACTAACATTGGCACTGCCGAGTGAACACCATCAAAATGATAATTAATTGTATGTATTCCAAATGGTAACTGTATGAGAAAGTGTCGAGGTACACGAATATGCATTGGCTTTTATTAACCATAACCTCCGTCCAAATTTAAATGTTGAACCTGTCATAGACTGCATCCATATCAGCAGTATTTTTATCAGGTCTATTACTTCATTTGGTCAAAGTATTTTCGAAATATTGATTTCAAATCTTGTACTTCAATTCTTTGAACATACATTTGCTATTTATGAAGACCGAATTAGACGAGAATTTTGATTTATTTCTCGACTGTTTTATCGATAACAAATGTTTCATTGCTTATTATTGATGATCGGCTGCAAAATAGTTGTAGATCTTTTGATTCGATATTTTGGACTCACCTCTGCAGATTTTTGATTTGCTAACGTCCAGCAATCCCTCCAAATTTAACGCTAGGAAGCAATAAATAAATATACAAGACGTTCACATCCGCATTGTTGTTCATTAATGTCATGTCCGGTCCGGACGGCATTAGTCATTTATCTACAGAGATAGGTCGGCTTCGCCTCGGACATCTAAATGAACTTTCAGTAGTCTTAGATATGTTGACCACCCCAAGGAATTAGAAGAAGACTTATGAACTATGAAGTAAACGATTTTTTACCATTAAGGGAAACTTTAAACCAAAGAGCTAACAAATTGAATCTAAAATGACCTACATTTTTCGAAATTTCATTACGAATTAAGGTCACACATTTGAATGCTTGGCAAAATCAAAATGTTATTTGCGCAATCACTACTACGCAATATAAAATCGAACGGCCCCCACACTGTCGTATACCTCATTCATTCTGTAATTATTAGTTCACCGTAGAAGGATATCACACATTGTGTGTATGAAACAGTTCCGATATTTAATTTAAGATGGGTACACAGGTCGTGAAAAATGTCTGAAAAATCAGCATTCTGCAAAATGATTGAAAAAAAAACTGAAAATGTGGCGCGAAATTTCAAATTTCCGACCGAAAATTCTTGTTTAATCAGATTTATTGATTAATTTTTAGTCGCATTTTATGCAAAATATTGAATTGAATTAATTAATAAATCTGATTCAACCAGAATTTTTGGTCGAATATTTGAAATTTCGCGTCAAAATATTCTTTTTTTTTGCAGAGTGTTGATTTTTCAGACATTTTTCGCGACCTGTGCACTATACCTTACAAAATTTCAAAAATAACATTAAATTCTTATCTCCTATCAGTCGAACAGCGCGGGTGTATTTTCGGGCCACCCCACACATTTTTATTGTTACCTTTATAATACCCAACCATAGATGTGGCATGACCCGTCATTCAATATAAATATTATATACACGGCCCGGCCGCAGGGTTATAATTAAAAATTTTCACAGAAAAACTCCGTTTAGAATGACCAATTTAGACGTTACGCTCTCACACGCGATTGTATTTAAACAATTTTTGCTTCAAAATAAAGACGAGATTGTGTACGTACTTCCATTCCAACATGTGATGGGCATACAATTTACTTTGTTCATTTTTATTATTTATAATTATATAATTTGTGTTCATTTATGGTTAACATAAAAGTCGGAAACATTGACTGAGGTTAATTGCGATGGAAATATTAATGTTGTGGAGAAAGAGAACGAAAAAAAAATGAAATATTGAAAATTAAATAAAATGAAAGACAAAATTACGAAAATTGGTGGGTCGGTCGTAATTAAATGATTTGGAGTGTAGCTGCGACATTGACATTTTACCGTTGTCGTTAAACAATTTATTTGGACTTACCGTTGCTATAAATCGTCCTGCAAAGCTTTGGAAGCGATTACAATCTACCATTGTTAGAAGGCAAACGCTTTTGCATTCCATTGAGTAACGTTGCATGGCTTTTCGGTGCATTTTCAAATGACCTTCTCACTGGGAGACTCTCCCATAGTTATTTGTTAGCCGAGGTGTGAAGGAAGACAAGGGCAGGAAATTGCCCGACCTAAAGTTTCCTATTTCCATCTAGAGCTAGACACAACGTTTTTTAGACCCATACGAAGGTCTTACGCTTTCACTCTTACTTTTGTAACAAGCCTGAAAGTATGCCTGAGTAAGTAAAAACCTTTTGTGGTTGCCTCGGAGGGTTGCAATGCCGAACAACAATCCAGCGCTAACATATCACGCATACAACTACACAAAATTGGAACGAACGACGTGTGATGTTCTGCAAATTGTGAGGTATGAAACTCGGCACGACAAACGTTTCATACAAACAGAAATAAGCGCCTGCTTTAGGACGACGGTGCGGCGTCGTTGCGTATCTGCACACAAGTATCACACGCACATCCATGAAGGTTTTTTTTCAAGTTGCTATTTGACATTGCATATCTGGGTACTCTTAGATCGATGGTATTATTATGCCGATGGGTTGCCTAGAAGTGTCAAATCAGCAGAAAATGTCTCTCTGTCAGTCCGCAGGATAACTTGTGTAAAACGAAACCAATCTTGATGGTACTTTTTCCATCGATTTGTATTCACCAATGCCAGTTCAAGTTCAAAGATGAGCAAAATCGGTCGAGCCAATCCAGTGATATGGTCAATTCAGTGATATGGTTCGAAGCTAGAGTCCATAGAGTGAGCCCAAGTCGAGCTACTCGGCCGTACAATGAAGTTAGAGACTTTTGCCGATATCTCGAGTAAATTTCATTCGACTTTCGGAATGCTTCTCGTACGGGTTCCCCTTTTGTTCAACCTTGCTTAGCGCCAATCACCGTTTTTATCGAAGAAACGAATCCATCAACTTGTCACACCATTTTTTAAAACAAAAACAAAGTGACAATTCAGGTGAGAAAATTTCAGTTTTCAAAACGCCCTCAATGAGAAATTTCGTCAACTGAATTGTCGTCAGACGAAATTTAAAAAAAAAACGCCATATTCTCTGTGTGGAAAATAAGGAAATTCACGCCGCTAGAATGAAAAATATTTTGGTCCCTTGAACACTAACCAATTTATTTGAAAATCATCACACATAAAGCTGCGCAACGACGACACCAGACCAAAACACTGTACCAGCTGGGTAACCAATATAACAATCGATTTAAAATTTACTCCAGCGAAACTCGGCTGAATGTTCCCGTTTTAATATCCATTATGAACCGAAATAGGGAAGAATGAACTTTGAATATTGTGGGTGTGATAGCGTCAATATCAAAAATGTTTCGAATTATGAACGCCACTTGAGTTCTGAAAATCGCTCTGAATGTGCACCTACATTTGCACACAGTTACAATTTAAAACTTTTCATTAAAAAGTACCGTCGTATAACATAAAATGCTCTCGCATATAAATATAGAGTGAAGTACTCAATCATCCTCGCTATTATCCTGGTCGGGTACGTAACGTCAGTATAACCAAAACGTACGTATATGAATAGTCGATCTCGGGTTGATTTTATATTTTTGAAGTACCCTCTCTGTGGAGTTTTTTTTTTATTTTGTGGAGTACAAACAATGAACGTTCGAGTTACTTTACATTATTATGGGACTTGGGAATTGTTTATAATATTTCGTTCTGAAGTAGTAAAGTGCATTTTAACAAACTTAAATTGTTTTCCACAATATTGTCAATTCGATACTTTCTGCTGAATTGTTTATCGATTTCTTCAAGTTTTTGTGAATCGATTTCTGTTGAAGCCAGACATAGCCATTTTCGAAGCAACACTATTCAGAAACTAGGGGGAGAGGAGTGACTTAGTGGATGAAAGTTTAGTGTTTGGGTAGAATACGACCTCTTGCTTGCACGCACAGGGATTATTGAAGTAATTTATACCCACCTTTCTTGTGGTTGTTCGTTACGGGTGGTAACTTTACTCGACTACCTACTGTTGAATGACTTTTAAAATTCAATCACAGACGATGCTTAATCGTTCGATACGTATGAGATGTCACCAGTACGTTATTGAACGACGTCTATGTCATCTGTTAACAACTCAATAGCGTATTAGTCAAACCGTCTGCTTTCCACTAAACGATTGAAGTTGCCAGTGCTGTGAATTCGATTCCCGACTGTGGCAGGAAAGAAACCGATACGATTGTCAGACGTGTTTACAAAAAACAGCTGATTGGTAGTTGAGTGGTAGTTGGTCGATAAAGCTTCCACACTATTTGCTGGCAAAAATACTGTTGTGAGACGCTGGCATTCTACTCCTACTAGTTTCACTCTTTAATACATAGATGGCACTCAACATCGATGTAACTTAGGTTTGTCGTGCAGATCACCACTGGCACAGTAAAAACTTTCGGTAATGAAAGGATCTCCAAAAGTAGAACCACGATCAGTGAAACCTGTGAATAATGATGTAGCCTCTGACACGTCAAGGATTGTTACGGCGGAACGGCGGATTATTATTATGTTATCCATTCTTAGGAGGCTGAACCTATCAAGGTCAACAAAATTATGAGGTGCTTTTACTCACTCTGATACGAGAAAAACAAATTATTTCTCGTGTGTAAAAACCGTAGAAACACACAAGTGGGGTTTGTTGCTTCGTTTACTGTCTTTTTGACAGGCGTAGAGTTTGCATATTGGAGCTGGAGGCGACTTAATGTAAGTGCACTCGTCGAAAAACAATTAATGAAGCAAGTTGCTCAAAAACACAGAGGTGGGTTTGCTTTTGTCATAGAATTGTTTCAAATCAAGTGATATTACTTAGCAGTATCCAATGTAGTCTGGTTCAATAACTGTCTTATGCGAAGGTTGAATTTCACATAAAATTCCATGAAAAATAAACCGAAAATATTCCAACATGAAATGGATGATTTTCGCAGGGGGCATACTGCTATGTAATGATCATTTTTGGCATGGTGCAGGCAGTTATAGGAAATTACGTTCGACGGAAGTCAATCACATGAGGAACCATTTTGTGGTACAAGTCGAACTCACGGTATTGACACAAGAAGCTCTGGGAACTGTCATTTCGACAAGTGTAGATTCGAAATAACAATTTCTAAAACGAGTTGCACCCTATCGATACGAGTTAACAGAATTCTTGGAATTCAATTCTTCTTCTTTTGTTCTAAAAATAGTGTCACGTTAGTGTAGGTAGGCTTAACTCGCACAAGTTAACAAGTGAGTTTGCAAGTCTCTTGAATTGTTCCGAATTGATTACTTACTTCCAGCATCACACGTAGTTTGTTTAAATCGCTGCCCCATGCGGAATTACATTGCTGTCCCATTGCATGGAAGGTGTTGCTTAGATGCTTAGGGAGATTTGAAACTAGGACATCATGGTCGATACTCTTAAGAACAAACCCTTTCACCCACAAACCCGATTTCCAAATGGAAACATTTTTTCTCCTCGCAATTCAAAAGCTTTTTCCGTGTTATTTTGTGACCTCAACATGGTTGCATTGAAACGTTACACTGTTACACATATTATTAAGCTGAATGCATTTAAAGAAAGACAGAAAAAACCTGAAACAATGAGAGAAAAATGAAATTATTTCCACAA
>JANTFA010135723.1:0-12952 GCA_026413405.1 Phytosciara flavipes
GCTCTGTTTGTCTTGACTTTAATGATTGAGCTCATAATGTATCCATATAGCTCAAGCGTGGCATCGTTGCCCCCAAGGATTAGTAAATGTCGGTAAGGTTGTAGCTTTGATGAATACTCAGACTCAGATTAAAAGTTATCGGTTCTAATGACAGTGTTCTGAATTCGAATAAAAATTACACCTTTTCAGGTAAATCGTATCCGAAACGAACACCACGCGCATTGCCTATCAACACTTACTCAATCTACTATACAATGTATAGGGTCAGAGGCTTCGACACACGAGTACCAATAGTAGAAAACATTTCAAAAACATCATCAAGCTTGGGCACCAAAAAAGAATTTACGCCTCGGACCTGTCAATCAGTAATTGTTAAAATAATTAACAAAAATATTTGCAGACTAATCAAGAAGGAGACTCGTAACTGGTGAAATTTAATCAATCTGAGTGATACAGAGAAAGTAAGAAAGTTTCCAGAGGTCTCTATTATGGATGATAATGTGTCCAATAGCTAAACTATGTACAATGGCGCTACGTTAGTGTAAGCGCCGTGATGCAAGACCAAAACTACAAATAATTTCAAAAATTAGTTATCCGACAAGCCGAAAAGCTTTCGACCTCTTAAAAAATTGAATTTTCTTAGAGTACAGCGTGCTTGCAGCTTTACCAAAGATAATTTCGAGCATTATAATTAATTGAAATATTTTTCTTCGCACTCATTCTCTAAATATTAATAATTTTGTGCAATCTTTTGCTGTGAATTACGACCGTCATCTATCTAGCCCCCAAAAAAAACTGTTATAAGAGCAATAAAGAGGAATTTTCTGTTGGCTATTAAGTAGGTAGTTAAACATTATTGCAAAATGTTTCATTACATACTTAAAAATGATATACGTGAAATTTTACGAGAGTTTTATTCACGTCTTTGTATTTATAAGAAAAATTTATTATTTTCTTCCTCGACATAGTATTTGCCATGCAGCCGAGGAAAATTTTCGTGTTACGAAATGATAATAACATTTCTGAGAGTAATGTTTGAAAATTATTAATTTTGAACGGCTCTAAGTATAAGAAAATTATTGGATGAACACTTCGTTGACCTAGTTGAAGCGATAAAAATACGACGACATAACAAAACCAAATCATTTTCCAATATTAACGTACTTTAGAGAATCTAATCGTTCCAGATAGGCTGGTGACTTCAAAAGAAATTTTTGATACTTCAAAAGGAAAAACCTAGTCAGCCTAAACGAAACTAAATCAATGAAATTTCAATTTTCTTATAATTCGCTTTTTGATCGTTGTCAGTTTTTGCATTTGGTTGTCCATTTGTAATAATAACACGATTCTCTTTTTCGAAGAGAGTTAGGAAGAGTGAGTTTTAAAAAGTGAGAGTTAGGAAAAAGAATTATTTGGCGCCAATTCATATCTCAGCCGATAATAAGCTCTGATGTTCTGTATACAGAATTCATCGTCTATGTGTGACGTCATACATGTCGTTCTTCTGTCTGTGTACTGTTCGTTGAGGGCACCAAACACCTCAATCACCCAAATTATGAAGCTTGCGTACGCCTAGAGCTGTAACTTCTATGCTATACATTGAAGAAAAATCAGTTACAAAATTTGTCCCTCACCGGGATTGAACCCGGATTTTTCTTGATGGAAGGCTTGTACGTTACCACTGACCCGTTACCCGTTCCCTAAAGTATTTTTTTTATTGCTTTGACTAATTGGAGTGAATCATGATGTGTAAACCAGTATTGACTTTCATTGAGACATCTATGAACCATGTTGAACCTTCCATTTATATAGATTTTTTAGCTTCCATAAATTTACACAGTGAAATCGAGTATAATGCGTCAATCTGTTACTTCCTTCTGCTTACCTTTCAGAAACGGCAAACGTATTGCGATTTTGTTCGGCAAATCTATTACTTCATTTGTTTGAAGCATTCCGTTCTGTTTGATTGGAGGTCTTTTACTTCATTTGTTGCAACATAAACTTATGTACGAGAAAAGAATCGAGAACAAAAGAATCTATTGTTATCAATTCTTTTGTTCTATTGTTCATATGTACGGTGACTTTTCGACCACTCTGTATAACGAGTTGCAGCAATTCGTCACGGAGAATGAATGGTTATCTGGGCAATCAGTCTGGAATTCTTAAAGAAGATAATGAAGAAAAAGATGTATCCATGCTCTGCTTTCTGTTGCGTAACGAAATGAGGTGGTCAACATTTTTTGTGACAGCTTGTCACCATGTAGGGGGTAGGTCAAAAAATACCGTTTTTCGCGTTATAAACGAGCCCTGATAGCAAATGAAGCCGCTTTGGGAAATCAAATTCCTTTTGTTTATACATGTGAACACTTTGAACTAAATTAAAATCCGAAAGGTGTGAAAATCTGAAAAACGTCGCGATCAGTAGGTCCACCATGGGCTTGTGCTTTGGTCTGTTATATGCGAAACATCCTCATGCGTTCAGATTCGTTTACATATAAACTCATGAATGAAGGGAATATTGATCCTGGCCACTATGTAATCAATTACAAATCAAAATGTAAACATTTCCAAAAAAAAAAAAACATTTCTACCCCTTTCTCGCATTTCATTTCAATTTGCATAAAAATCGCGCAATCTTTTCCCTTTCGTGCCTTTTAAACCAAGATAATCTACCGCAAATAACAAAAAGTACAAAATCCCGACACATTATTTAAAAGCCACTCAGCAAATTATATTGAATTAAATTTTAATGGTTTAAGAAGAGTTTGTCGGTGTATATTGTCATTAAAACAACGGGATTTACACAGAATTATATGGGACGCAGAAATAAACGACGACAACACAGCCAGCGCGGAGAAAAATATTATACAGTTGGTTTATGTATACCCAAGCCCATAGTGCCGGGAAAAGAGGGTGGATTTAACGTATTATTCAGATTTATAATAAAATTTTCATTTTTATCATGATTATAGGAGGATTACACTTTTTTTCTCCTCCATTTCCCTACATTTTTTTCGCATAAAATTTTTTTATTTACAATTTAAATTATTGAGTCGAAGTTGAATTTTTATTAATTTATTTAACCACCAAAAACGTATGATTTCGATCTGTGTAAATCGTTTTGGTTCATGCACCCATGATCACATGGAATAAAATGCTGAAAGTTCACATCAATCAAAAGGCTTTCATTATTAGAAGCATCATGTCTAGATATGTGTAGAAGCACGAACCTTTAACGCATTTATTTGCTGAATGTCTAGTAAATGTTTACAAATCAGAGAGCGACAAGTTTCGTGGGTGAGGAAATATTGGGTGAGGATAGTACTAAAATCGTGAACCAAACCATGGTAAAAATACACTACACACAGTGCCGTTTGCGTTGTCCCATTGTACCATTTGCGGTACGTAAATATTCATTCGATGAAATTCACGAATTGTTGTTGCTAACTTAACTGGAATCTTGCAACTTTGCTGTAAACCTCGACTTTGCCTCGAAACGACAATTCTAAATGTATTGCGGACAATTATCATTTATGAAAGTAACTATTTCGGACAATAAGACTCACAAGGGGATGTTCATAAAATACGTACTCTATTAGGGACATTAGGAAGGTGGCGGATCTAAAATTGGAAATTTTAGGATTTTTTTCCATACAAAATCGCGTATAGACTGGAAAGGGAATGAGGTTGAGAATCGTGCGTAAACAGCGTACGTACTTTAAGGATGGCTCTCCCTGCCGTAATTTGTAAGAAAAAGAATTTCCAATGAAATAACGAAAGAAATATTGGAAATTTTTTTGTTATTTCCAATGGAAATTGTTTTTCTTCCAAATTACGGCAGCTCAGAAATGCAATAATTGCTGAACCGCATGTCAAAAAAAAAACAAAAATTCGTCACATATCATCTAATATGTCCCTTCGTACAGCTTTGATGATAAAGTGAGCAAAAATTTCGACAACGTGTTGGCTATGCTGCGTTTTGTGGTCTAAGATTCATCGTAGACTAAACAATGGAAAACGCAGAATTGTGTCAATGCATAATTTTTCGCGCGGTTTCGGCATTAGATCAAAGCCAGCTGGAACAATAGTGTTCTGTTCATGTTAGACTGAAAACACACGAGCAATTTTGCTTTGATAAGATCGACAATTGCGCTGCGATCTCTATTGTAACCGGATATTCACCACATAAACAAATGGAAAGCGTAAATATTGTTCTTGTGTCTTCGGCATTAAGCTGATTGCGTTTATAGGATCGACAACAGGAAGCAACAGGAATAGCGTATTGGTCTGATTTCCACTAAGCGATTGAAGTTGCTAGTGATGTGAGTTCGATTCCCAAAAAACGATTGTCAGACGTGTATACAAAACACAGCTGATTGAATTGGTTCGAGTCTGTGGTAGTTGTTGGATACAGCTTTCACACGGATTGACGGCAAAGATTTTGTTGGAAGACGTTGGCATTCTACTCCCACTAGTTTCACTCCTAAGTACATAGATGACACTCAATATCGATGTAACTTAGATTTGTCGCGCAGTTTATCGCTGGCACAGTAAAAACTAAGACGTAGAACCACAATCAGTGAAACTAGTAAATATTGATCTAGCCTCAAGGGTCAAGGGTTGTTATGGCGGATTGTTATTATAGGATCGACAAGGACAAGAGGAGTCTAACTTTTTTGATTTTTTGTACATAATCAAAATTCATCTGAAAAATTCCAAAATGTTCAATAATTTATGAGCGACGATGGTGTTGCGAGAAAATATGTAAATCTGTTACTTCATTTGATTAACAGTAACATATCGCGTGTGTCACTAAATCTTTTAGTTCATTTGTGTTAAAATACATTTTCCAATATAAGTAGACACTAGCTAGAGCTCACCGCTTATTTTAGATTTCGTTGTCGACAACAGATGACTAGCCTGACTAATCAAACTTTGTAATTCGCCAAATTGCTCATGTATTTATAGTCGTAATCAAATTCTATTGTTTGAACTGGTGATGAGAAACTGGGTTAAAGTCACAGGAGTGAAATTCTTTATAAAATAAGATTCCTTTACTATTTTAGCTGTTCCTCATTAGCTGTAAACTACTTCTCTTGACTAGTTTGTTTTCCACGCTAAGATTTAACGTTTAAAGATTGTACTGTAAAACAACAATGAGCAACGCAAACAACTTGAAAAAGCTTAAAAAAATACAAACAATGTCGTGCAAGGGGCCATACATAAAGTACGTATGCTCTTCGGGGGAGTGGTGTCTATAATTGACCTTTTTTGGAATTCTTTTCATACAAAATCGCGTACAGACGTGGTAGAGAGGGTAAAAAATCGAGCTTACACAGAGTACGTACTTAATAGACGGCCTCTAAAAGGAAGTGGTGGTGTAGCATCCACTTTTGCATTTCGATAGCTATAAATTTAAAGAAAAACGCGAATGCCTCAGCCTCATCTAATTGCAATAATAGGTGCAATTATAAACCAAACCTGAGCTCCGCACATATCTTTGTATTTTCCATTTTCCTGTGATAAAGCGCATAATTTCACATCTTTCACCTTTCGGATCGTTATATTTCTTTAACAACAGAGGGAAAAAAAATTTCTCTTTTTTAAACAACACCTTTTCCTCTATCTTTTCCATCTACGCTTTTGCACAATAATTATTTTTTAATTAATGGAAGCAGAGTACAGTATAATACACACACAAAAAAGCAGTCCATTTATTTCGAAATGTTTAAGATTTCTAAGCATTTGTGGCTTTGCTCTTTTGTTGCATTAATTACTTGCACAGGTCGGTAGACATTTTGTATTTTGCCTTTGTTTGTAAATATTACGAGTAAAACCTCTGTGATGTGCTATGGGTGAACATTTTTTTTTATTATTTCAGAAACGTTCTTTTTAGTATTGTCTATGTTTGGTATATACATTTCCATTCAAATAATTGTTTTGTGAATATATGGGGAGCTCTATACGTATCCATACATCCTACCGACGATATGAAAGCTTATATGCACACACGCGAAAGCTTTGTGTATAATCTACATACAGACCGGAAACAAATTCTCCTCATTTTTTCTTCATGAAGAGAATCATTTTCCATTTCACTAACTGTGAATATTGCAGATTGGAATGTTTCGGTCATTTCGTATCAATTACGGGTCATAACAATGTTAATCTAGGTCTTCACTAATTTAACAATACTTTGGTCCGAAAAATCCAGGAATCCCGAACCATTATTGTTCTACAGTATGGTAAAAGAAAACCAAATCTCTATTATCTGCAAATACTTATGCAAACCATAATACAACCTAAAGCCTATAGTCCACTAAAACATGACAGTGTCTAATACAAATTTTGACTTTGTGCTTTTCATTAACCGTACATTTATTATGCTTGAAACTGATATAATGCGATCCACTGTTGGAGTGAAACTTCAATAAAATAAGTCAAAAATTTTCATAAATAACTTAGAATTATGGTCAATGCGAAATGATGTACTAAACTCAAATGTCGATTTAGAAAATGCATTCTAAAATTGTCGCAGAATTTGAATTTTGAGTCTAATCGATGAATGAACAAATGAATTGAAAAACAAATTTCAACGCACTCCAGCATGAGAATATCGCAAACACGTCCAGTACAGCGCTGTCATTGCGAACACAATTTTGCGTTTCTTTTTAAATGTCGAGCGGACTTACGGCGTCAATTGTCGTATTGTTTTAATTATATTGAGGTTTGTGTGAAAGCTCAACTTGACGAAATTAATTTCATTTTTGTCAAGTTAAGCTTTCACACAAACCCTACGCGATGCGATACGCATCTCACACAAACCTGAATATAATTACTGATTTAGACTACGTACAACCATGGCGTACTTTTATTTTGACGAGCGTTTGTGTAACAAATGCACATGAAGACTCCGTAATTAATGTTTCATTGGATGCTGCAAGAGTTGAATAGACAAAAATGTTATTTTTTTGACGGGACAGGGCAACTTTCTAGCAACCTCACAGAGTTTTGTCGATATGCCTGATGCTTAAAATCTAAGCCATAGAAAGTCTTCGGCAATCAGTGATTTGAAGCAAGGACACGCTTGGCATTGTAGATATGGCTATTTCCATGACCTGTCCCGTGATGAACGGTCTTGAAACAGTTTGGCCGACCTTAGAGCCGACTTTCATGGAACCGTATCTGATATCTTTGTGAACCTCTTTCGAATGAATCAGACATGCTCTAAGAAAACATAATTTGATTTCGAGACATTTTGGTTTAAGCTTCGTTAGCATGGATTACTACATTATGTGGAAATGTGGAAAAAAAATTAGATTTTGGAAATACTGGGAACTGGGAGGGCAATCTGAATTCCTATCTGCTTTTTGTCACCTTGAGTGAAGAGATTTTCTCTTACGTGCTAACATTTTCAGCAGACGTATGAATTAGTAGTTCGATTAGATAACTTTTAGATGAAAATCAGGACACAGAATGCTCCCACATCATATATCAACACATTATAACTTGTCACAGACGCCAAGCAAATCTACATTATTTTTAGCAGGTCTATTACTTCCTTTGATTAAATCATTTTCAAAATATTGTTTTCAAATCTTGTACTTCAATTCATTTAACACATATTTTACTTCATAAGACCAAATTAGCAGGAGATTTTCATTATTTTTGTCGTTCTAATCGATAACAGATGTATGTCCGTACATAAGAAGTTAATAGTTCGAAGCTTACGACTAATTCATAAGCTCTGAACGTATCCAGTTACCGTTACATGTTAGCCCTGCTGACTCCAGAAGTAAAATGAAATTTTTTTTACTCACGAGACATTATTTACTGAGATGTCATAACAAGAACAAACCCGACCCAAAAATAATATCTGAAACCAACAATCTATGACCGCATTGAACCAATTTACTCTCAATTAACACAATAATCTAATGAAATCTCCCACATTAACCACAAAATTACCTAAATAAAAAGTTACAATCTTCATATCGTTTGATGGCAGTACAACATACCACTATATACAATGGTGCGGAAGATTCACATAAATAAATAGATATCACTGATAACCCGGCACACCAGTGGAATGAATGAATGAATATATGGAAAAGGAGTAGGGAAGGAAAAAACCAAAAGAAAAAATTAGATAAAAAGAAAATGAAAATATCATACTTTCTTCTAGCCTGCAGCGATGTGATAACATGTATAAATCCCTGCTCGTACACTATAAGATGTATTTAAGTCGTTATGTATATCTTCATTTTCTTTTCGCCTTACTTCTCCTTCGTCGTTTCTTATTATTTTTTTTCTTTTTGTGTTGTTTTTTCGAATGAATGTGTGTGTTAATGCCATGAGACTTTTAGATTTGGCTGAGATATGCAATCTTTATGAATGCGACGAAAAGAGACTTTTCGTTTTTGTTTATTATTCATTGTCACTCCAATGCATTTTTGGAAGACTATTCTTCCTTCTTCAGCTTATGTGTTTGGCAAATGGGAAAACTTGTTTCAAGATCATTTACATACCCGGGAAACTTATCACAGAAATTTAAGGCGATAGAAAAGTTGCGTATATAAAGTGCCAAAATTGTGGGAATGTAACTGAGTATACAAGCCTGGTAAAACTTTCTTCGTTCCGTGGAAAGTTTCATTCACTCAACTTTGTGTAGCAGCCTATCCAAATTTAGTATTTCAATCTGTTGGTGCAAACTCAGACTCAGACTTCTTGTGAAGAGTTTGGGGCTAGCCCCATTTCCAGAGGGAGGCATTCTGTGGTAAAGCTATTGATCCTGTCGCCTGCAAGAATGTCTTAGGTTTCCAATAGTCCCTCCCAATGTTGTGGCCAAAGTTCGCTTTCCATTAAAAGTCGACACAGTCACACTCCATCTGCGCTCGACACGGTAGAACTTATATGTTACAGTAGGCTACTGAACAAGTAACTCACCACTCGGTAGCTCGGTAATAGCAGTTGGAATATCTACTAAATTCATTTCATCGTATTGTGCTACCCATTACATTATAATTCTTATATTTAAGTACCTGTGTCCTCCTGATCTTGCCACTTCGTCCACAATTTCTTACCATATCGTTTAATGATTCAACTGTCTCAGATTTTTCTCGTTTTTGCCGTTTCGAGAGTCGTTGGTAGTTTACAGTGTGTGCGTTTACTTTCGTCTCAGACGCATTCATCGTCCATGACCGCTGACCGTCTTTTCAGGACACCAAACAAATCTATCGCTTCACGCTTTTCATTACCCTCAATAGTCTTTCATTCGTGTACATCCAGCGCGTCATTCTTGATCACATCCAATCAAGATGGTGTATTGTCGGACTTGCTTCCACTTCCTTCTTGGTACATACTTCCGGGTACAAGTACGCAGACCTCCAACGGCCTCACAAAAGCTGTGTACCTCCAATGGTATATACAGAACGAAAATTTTCACGACTTCTTGAAAACACCGCCTACTTTTCTCTAGTATTTCACGACTTCATATTTGAAAACACCGCCAACTTTCCCCTAGTATTTCTATCTGCTGGTGCAGTATGAAAACACGAATTCCGACTTTATTTCATAAGATAAGTGTCTACTCGAGCGTCAAGGCATTTTTTAATGTCGCTGCTATCGCTATCACTTCAGCTGGAGCTGGACCAGGGCTATAATTTGAAAAGGTCTTGCCAAACAGGTAATCGGCTGACACACCACTTTTCATACAAAAATTACACCACGTCATTCAAACCCGTGTGTGGTGAGTATTTTTGTATAGGACACCATTTACCTAAAACAATGGCGGGTGACAAGACCTCCTATTGGGCAAGACCCTATAAACTTTTTTGGAAACTTCGGTGAATCTTTTCACTCAGGAAAAATTCCGATGTTGCCGCATCATTCTTATTGAAGAATAAGAAGCCCTACATACACATCATTCGGTCACTTACTATCCTATACATTGTTCGTGCACAAACTAAATTTATTCAACAAAATTGTAGATTATCAATTAGACAAACCATAATTTCGTTGTCATTTAAAATATTTGCCCCAAGCTTTCCATAAATTTAATGAGAAGCATCAAACCTGACTGAGAACGCAATTAGCTACTTAACTCAGTTGTATTTTAATACACAAAGCAAACAAATCGTGTAGCCTTGTTCATAAACGATAAACCAAACACTCTTCACATGAGTACATAATATTGTTGCACCCCCTGCTTTCATAGAATAATAATTTCGTTCGTTGGAGAGTGTATACGAATATTCATAGAGTCAATAGTTCGTGTCGTGACTGATTGGGAGAGGTGATAGAAACATTTTGTTTATGTCTAACATTTGGATGGTTCAATGAATTATAATATCATTTATAATCGACTCGGCTCCAGGTTTGTTTAATTGATTTTTATGAGGGAAGATTAAATTTATTTACAAAACTGTCAATGAATTAAGTCAATATTGAATTTTATCCCTCTATCCTTTTTCCCTATTTAAATTCAAAATCTTCGCGCAGATGAAAGGGACTGTGAATTTGACGTTATTCAGAGTATCTTACAATCTGTACACAAACCGTCAAGTTTTCTTCTTAAAATGTCAGCTTGTTCCGAGGGGTGACGCACTTATGAAATTTATTCCATTTATTCCAATAAATACATGGGAATAAATTTTTTTATTCCATTTATTCCCGAAGTGCGTCACCCCTCGGCTTGTTCGATTGAGAGATCCCTTGCTTTCCCCTTACTCATACGGACTCGAATTCGACGTGTTAAAAACATAAAAATGAAGACATATGACTATCATGTATCACACTGCGTACGGGTCTAAAAATATACTTCAACCGAATACGAGTCACTTTTCCTCCTGTTTTTTGACTCACACTAAGTAGACATGCACAATTGCATGATAACACTCTAGATATTTCTTATTTTGTTACCAGTAGCAGTGCTATGCTCTGAAGCAAGGCTGTCTAGTCAAACAGTTCCTCAGCGACAGCGAAGGGCATGTGGCATGGGCTGCGGGCAGACCACTTTTGCGGGCGGCCCACACATCTCTTAGGTGAAGAGGAAGTAGAACTATCGACGTTTATGTCAGTCATTTACTTGACAATATGTTCAACCTTTAAAAAGGTTAACAGCACAATATGAATATCATTCTACATAAAACAGAACAAGATATATTCATTTTCAACGCTGAATATGACGTCCAGTTTTTACGCTTACTCAATTCTCAATCTTTGTTTGTATGTTTTCAATTATCCCAAACTACACTTAAACGACAAGGTAGAAACGGGGAGCATCTGTGCCACAACCACATAAATACTCTGTTTTAAGCTCTATAAGCCCATTTGTCCGAAAAGTGTCAAATTACCTGTGAAATCGTACCTGTGAGTGCTAAATATATACAACAAGACAACACATTCCATACTAATCAACTAGAGGAATCGATTCCAAAGGAAATGCATGCAAACATTTTCGTACATTTGACTGAATATGGTTCTGCCATTATGATGTAGAACAACCACGCGCACTTTTATATAATTCATAAAAAGAAATGAAAATTTCTTAAAAATGTTGTAATCTATATTATACTCAACACAACCCCCGCAAAGTTGCTGAATTAATTTGGTTCATTTAAATAAAATGAGAGGGATCACTGAGCTCTGAGTTCTTTTTTTCTTCTTCATTTTATTCTTTTTGCCTTGTGTTTTTTCATCATACAAAAACCAATTGAACGTTAATGGTGCCAAGCTTTTTATATGAAGAATTTAAAGTTTATGAATTGAAAGAACACCAGAATAGCAAACAATAAAAAATTGTGAGGGTAGCAGGAAGAAGCGAAAAAAACTTCCATTTGTCTACGAAATGTTGGAGAGGATTGTAGAGGAAAAATAAATATTGTCGGAAATGTTAAGTGTGTAATAATTTAAAGAAGATATTAATGAAATGTTTCCAGTTCACTCTTCGAACCTACCTACCTACCTACCCAACACTGCTGTCTATAAAATATAATGTTTGTAATATAGGTAACTGTCTTTCATACTTCTAATTATAGTTGCTCAATGTAATGCATATACCGTAGCCATCATATATGGGAATACACCAGAGAGTAGGCAATATTAGGATTAACCTTCTTTCTGTTACAGTTTTATTTTGTTGAATTGGATTACGACACGAAAATGTCTTCTTGGCAATATGACAAATTATACGACAAGCACGTAACTTTCGAGGTAAGGAATATGACAAGAAAATCCGTACATAAGCCATTTAACCTTAATCATTTTAATGGACGTATCATATTTTCACGATTCACCAAAATATAAACGACACTCATTTTTGAGACGTTTATATACAAATACCATTTCTAGATATTAATTCATGTTTGTTAGGGCTAGTTTATCTCCCCTCCCTATCCGCTAGATCTAAGCATTTTTTCATTCACCAAAAATTATAACGTTTTATGCAGTCATGTCAGCCGTTTTCGCCACCGAAGTGGTGTCTTTTCAGCCGATTTTTCATTAAATCGAATAAACGAATTCGACGAAAAATAGGAAAATTCTCTTAAACTCGGAAACTTAGTCTCGTTCCCAGATTTAGATTTGTTCGGTGCAGTTTAATATTAACTGGACAATTTATCAATTCAAAATTCTCTGAACACTGACATCAAGTTATCATAGCCTACACGTTGCATATGGGAAAGGCTACGACGACTTGATTGGCAGCATATTGTACTTTCATGCTTCGGGGCCGAAACTAAGAGCAATTTTGGATTTTTTTCTCGAGTTGTCGACTCCTTGCATGAAAACATGCATGTGTGATTTGGACGACTGAATTTAGGAAATTTCGCGAGCTGAACGAAGTGACTATTTAGATCAGCTATGTTCACGGTGAAGACAGATGATTCAGCTCGAGGGGCTTTGACTTTATTTTGACAAGAAATTGCCATATAAAAAGGCCGAGAGTAAAAGC
>JANTFA010135734.1:0-12949 GCA_026413405.1 Phytosciara flavipes
AGATATTTGAAGCTGGTGCATTTCGGCATGACGTTTCCATTTATCATTATGTCTGGCGATGGGGCTTGTGGATCACTGAATGGCAGGAACATGTACTCAGTCTTTGATTCACTGACTTTCAAGCCATGATCTTCAAGGATATTCTTCCACTTGTCGAATACTCCTTGGAGCTTTGCCGCTTTCTCGCTTGCTAGGCCAACGTCGTCAGCGAATAGTACGCTTAAGTGAGACTATATGGCTAATGATTATGAAAGGAAAGTTTATGATGTGCAAACATTACCGACTGGGTTCAAAGAAAACATTTCCCAAAGACAAATACTTTGAACGTTGTGTGTTCAAAGGATTTCTTTGTATGCACCATCCACGATCGTTTAAGTATGGTGAAGATCTAGTGATTTTTAATGGCTGAAAAAATAAAAATCATAACCTCAACTACATCAGGTCAGAATGTTGCTGCTGCAGAGATTCGATATTATATTTGCCCGACTGATAAGAAAATTGCATATAGCTTTACCATGTATTCGACAGTATTTGCGATTGACGTCATTCTAAATTTTGTCTGTAACGAAATGTGAGTTTTCACTAAAAATGTATTTCTTTCAATTTATTTTTCATTTTAATCTTTGAACTCTCTCTGACATGATTTCCTCAACATCTGTCATTTGTGATGCAAATTTTTTTGTAAATTTTTCGTTGTTAAACTTTCGGCGTTCAGGCGCAAAATGCGTCACATAAAATGATAACAGATGTTTGGTAAGTGTACACACAGGAGAACTGGCGTCACATTTCCTTTTTTAAAGGTTTTCGACTGATATCAGTTCTTTTGGAAGTAATGTTTGATTCATACGTATGATGAGAGAAAGATTTATATAATTTTCACTTCGTGAAACCAGAGTTCAACCGAAAACATAAAAAAAATGGTGGAAGTTGAGTAGTTCTTGAAATAAGACCCCGAATCCCAAGTCGGATTACAAATTCTGGGAAACGTCAATGGAACACCTCGGTTATGTCGAAAATAACACGAAAAGACCAAAAAGCCTGATGGAAGTTGAGAAATTCTAGAAATATGATCTCGAATCTTAATTTCAAAGTATTTGGCCATGCAGCTCCTCAGGATGATGAGCTAGATAAAAAACTTTTCACTAGCTTTGTTTCTCTCAAAAAACTATAACTTTACACATGTAAATTTTTCAACCATAACCGTTCACACACACACACAAAGCTGTTTTTAGAAAGGGCTTCATGGAACCTTTGAGGAGCCGTAGCTCCCAAACGAGGCCTGATAGGCCATGTTTTTAAGATGTAGAAGTTACATGTCCAACTGGAACGGACTAACAAACTCACAAAGTAACGAAGGATTTTCCATATATTTCGAAACAATGAAATCGGTCGATTTATATGGGAAATCCTGAACTTCCTGAATTTGTTTCTCGGGCTGCGGACCAGCTACTGAGTCGTGAGATACCTCGTTGGAATCGTACGGATCCCTAGTTTTTTTAAACCTAATTTAAGGGCGGAGAATCTCAAAATTTGCTGTATATATAAGTTCCGAAGTCTACGACAATTTTTTTTTAATTTTTACTAGTATTGGGACTTGCGTCACGGGCGCTTGACGAGTTTGGTGTTATCGCACGACCCAAAGGGGAGGGCTGTATTCTCACTCACCAAATAAACAATTTGGAACCTCGTAAGTACAATGCTTTAGGTGCTTCTGCTAAGTAAATTACTTCAAAAACTGCAGAAACACGTAAAATATCGTACGTATTTGCTTGTATAAGTTATAAAAGTAAAACGGAGTCCACCGTACCCAGTACACAAAACTACTGCAGTCGGCTCGTTTGGCAAAGCTTACACTTTCCAAAACATCTAATTTACAAGCAAGAACAAATACTTGCGCAATATACTATTGTAACATTTTCTTTAACATTCAAACAATGTGATTGATGTCAATCAATAAATCTACAAATCTCATTCATATACCGTTCTATATTTCAAATTATTTTCGACAATACACAGCAAAATTGAACACAAATGAAATCAATCATTATTATTGTGATTCCCATCTGTATTCAAATACAAATTTCCTTCAAGAAAATAAACTGCAACCAAACTTAATATAAATCATATTCAAAAAGTAAAAAGTTTTACTTCCCTTTTCTTTCGGATTCGGTATTAATATATTTCCAAACCAAACCAGACGACACAGACACAAACGTGACGTTCTCGTGTGAGACGAAAGTCGACTTTTGTATACACACACTAAAGTTGTAATTCGGTTGTGGTTTGTCATATCCTAAAAGCATTCTAATATAAAATTTTTGGCAGTTCGGGGAAAAGTTTGTTAGGGGGCTTAACGATATGATCGGTTTTGGTTTAAATGTGGGTGTGTGCGGGTTTGTGTGATGTGGATAATGTACTGAAATTGATTTATTAAGTTGCTTTAAAGCTTTTCTCAATTATATTGTAAAATATGTATTGAAGGAACCTTTATTTTTCCGTTGGGTATTATTTTGGAAACAGGATTATGGTTTCAACTTATTATTGACGTGACATTCCATTCAATTTAGATTTTCCCTTTGAGATAAGGATTTTCATTTTATGATTTTTATTTTCTGTTTTTAAGCTTCAAACGAACAAAATAATTCGGGAAACGTTGAAAGCAGCATCCAAACATTCTTAAAACTTTTTTTTTAAATTTTACGGCGACTATCATTTGAAAATCCCGTCGTGTTATGATTTGGTCGTTTAGAGAGTGAGGACGAAATTTCCCCTTTTTAGTGCTGAAAGAATGAAATGTACTTGGCCAGGAACTAATGGAATCGCAAATCATTGTTCCTGCATCTATAAAAGGTCCTCTAATAATTTTTTCATTTTTCCTAAATGTCATGGAATTGAGCTGTCACTGGTACCGCCA
Source organism: Phytosciara flavipes (assembly GCA_026413405.1). Taxonomy (NCBI): domain Eukaryota; kingdom Metazoa; phylum Arthropoda; class Insecta; order Diptera; family Sciaridae; genus Phytosciara; species Phytosciara flavipes. The sequence continues at coordinate 2,915 of JANTFA010135734.1, forward strand.
ATTAAACATTCTTTCAATTAGTCTTTATTTTAAAATCATCAAAACGTATGCAGTGGTCATCTTTTAGCCTCGTTCAAGAATAATAGTTAGTTAAGAGTCCACAAAAAACTCCTACCTCAAATAGACTCCAAAAATATGAAATTTTTTTTCACCTTCAACTTGCGCAAAATTGCCGAAGTCTTTTTCGAGACCATGAAAAGCTTTGAAAAAATGTAAGGCGAAAACTCTACAGTATTTTGACGAGTGATTTATAACTACTGCCTTCGATTTAGGCTATGGATCAATAGTCAAAACGAAACGGAATCACGTACGATGTTACTTCATAAGGAACAGTTGTTGTAAATCCAGTTACGTTACCCATCAGAAATCGTATGAGTTAATCGGATTGTTCGAAACCCGTATTCTTCTTTAAATCTATACTTTTTTATATCCATCCGTATTCCCTTTATTCTTTTGAAGAGAAGTATCTATTACGTACGGCGCGGCGATACGTGCAAATAAAATAAATCAAAATTATAAGTGAAAACCGATCTCTTTCACAATTTTTTTCCTCTCAAATAAAAGTACCATCTAATTAAAATGGTTGTCTTGTAACAGCTCATGAAAAGTAATACTCCAAAGAGTAAAGTAAGACGGGTAGATTTTAAGTGGACCGTGAAATTCAAAGAATGGGCGAAATGCTGGTAGACGTTTTTATTGTTCATTAATTTTCCTCTCCAGACATCCTCATAGATAATATTCTATGCGATAATCAATTTTTTTTCCAAACAGAAATTTTGGTTTATCTGTCTACAGCTGTAATTTTTCTGGTGATAATGTGATGGTACAGCTTTTATTAAGCAATAAACGTCACACCTAGTCTAAGGATTCATGATACAATAAAAAAAACGAGCACGAGCATGCAAAAATTAGTAGCATGGTCTGGTAGCAATTGGTATCGAAGCGTAGCTTCAGAAAGTACTATGTTGTCTGGAAATTTGTTGATAATTTACTAATTCCTTCATACAAATTAATAAACTATCAATCTCGCATTGCAATCGGACTAATTGTGACCATAAAAATATTTGCGAAACATAAATACTACATACTCGACTAATTGCGGACCTCAGCTTCATTTGTAATATCAAATATTTATGATTGGACATTCATTTTATTCAGCAAAAAATATGTCTGAAACGATTTTATGTTAATATTTTAAAAAAATACTCCGATTTACCATTATTTTATTCATGAATGCACAAAACAAAGTTTGCATTTATTTCGCAATTGCGGACCATAATCATCACCTTTCCATGCATACATTGAATGCTATTTTTAAAGCTTATTCAACTCAGCATCATAATGTTCGAAATCTATGAGCTTTAGTTGTTTCTGTTGCTCAAGGGGTTATATGAATCTCGATGCAGTCTATCTGCCAGAGTGCTTTATTTAGCACAGTATCTGTATTGTGACAAGGTAAAAACTTTGTATCTACCAAAGCAGATAATAGTTATTTATGACACAGACTGCAACGAGCTTTATGAGACATAATGCTTTAAACTAGATGAGTTTATTAGGCACTAATACAGACGTGGAGTTCTCGGACATTATTTTGCTGAATAGACTAGGCCACAGAAGCCTTTTTTTTCTCAATTTGCTTGCTTAAAAATCAGAAACGGAAAAGATTTTACATTTTCTAACTTCCTGAAATATGTGATTTGCGTCTGCGTCTAATTTCCACCCAATTTCCACATAACGTATTAAGTTTTTCGCATTTGTATTGTTCATCATGTTCACTCATAGTTCACCTCGCCAGTGAATTTTGTTTTGAATAATATCAAACCGTCACCAGTAAAATTTTAATGTCGAACGAATTTGTGTCGAAAACTTATAATATTTGGTGTAATACGGAGTGCTTAAGCTTGAATTTTGGACAGGAAACAGTGTGCAATAATTAGTGTCCTAAGCAGAAAGTGTGAGGAATCCTCCTAAATAATTTTACAGTCGTTTAAATTATCTGTTCGTTGATTTTACAGTTTAGTGTTTGATTTATCAAGTTTAAATGTTCAGATGTGTCTGCAATAAGCAATACGTTTTGTGCTAATTCAGTCATAGGAAATTGTATAAAACATATAAAAAAGTTGTAGTCGTTCAGGGAAACAAACATTTTTGACATTTTCGTTGTGAAGGTAGTCACAGCTGGCACAATCATAGAGTTACACTCTAAATTTTCTTCATTCGTTTTCAATGTAAGCATATGATATCGTAATAGTCCGTCGCTGAAACGCTACGTAAAGAAAGCGTAAAGAAATGAGTATCCAAACCAATTGAGTATAACTCTATGGACACAATAAATGCAAAATTATTTCGGCCGTTAATTTAAAAATCGACAATTCGTCGGAAACGCTTTTATTTAAATGTGTGCACGTTTCCGGTAAAACATAAGAGTGTTGAAGCAACCACTATCGAAGACCTTCAACGTGACACAATTTGTTTGAAGTGCTCAGCATAAACTATTGCACAAATAACAATTTCCTGTTCGTATGTCGTTGATCATTCGCCTATGTATTTAAAAAAATTAAAAAACACAAAATAGAAAGCTACAGCAAATCTTAACGAAAATTTAAATCGATATTTTCGCTGTAGGTTTCTCTATTGTATCGTTTTGCTATTGTGTCTAAGCTACTCATTAATAACATCTATTAACGTTGGACTTGGGCTAATCTTAAGAAATATACTTTATATACTCGTTCGAAAATTGTTGATAAAATGTTGGCGGAATCGATATGAATGTCTTTCAATGGCAGATTTTCTTTAATTCTTTGCCTCATAATTCAATTTTATAATTCAAATACTAATCAAATAAATCAATTTTATGCGTAGGTGATATCACATATATTTACTTGAAACACGCAGGGAAGTTTGAAAACCGACACATATTGTGTTTTGTGATTTACTGTTCTTTTTATGAATTTTGGAAAAATCAAAAAGTCACAAAATGTGCCAGTTTTCAAATTGCCGCCCCTGTATGTACATTTTGAATACATTTCAATTCATCTAAACAATGTTTACACACCAATTTAGATGTTTATGTATCAAATTTCACATCATTTCGGTTGAAATTGAAGGATCTGTGATTGTAATACATAATACATCTTCAATTTATTTATGTTACGATGACAAATTTCTAACTTTACTAAGAATTTCAAGGCGATGATGTTTTTCTAAGTTTTCTAGCGATATGATGTTGAAGCAATATTGTATATTATACAGTTGGAATGGGGCTCGTGGAGAAAATTTTGTAGAAAGCAAACAAGGGAAAATAAACGAAACGGAAAACAGCAATATGAGCAATATTTTATTCAAATAAATCTTATGTTAACAGGACAAAATCATATTAAAACTTTATCCCATAAATATCGCACGAACATCAAAGTGAATGTCCATAAATTGTTATTATCACTTTGGGCCGTCTTAATACTGGAAACGATGTAGAAGGATAGATTAGATTTGTGCTACTTTTCCGGTTTAACTATATTATACGTAGCGAGTAAGAGTAGAAAAGACAGCAATAACAGCAACAAACTATCAGATCGGCCATTTATTTGAAACACAACAAAAACGCTGTGAATGCGCCATCAACTTTATCTCAGGAAAGTGAAATGCAACATGTTTTCTGACGATGGAAGCTGTTGCGATTTTGTGGTTGGTTCGGTCCATTTGAATTTCTTCTTACAAATGAAAATTTTGCTTTCATTAATTCGTTGTTAGTTTCGTGCGCGTAGCTTGCAAGAATTAGATCTATATATGGCAAATTCCATGACCCCTATCCCGTGATCAAAAAACTGAGTCTTGGAATAGCTCGGAATCGGCGAGACTTTTCTTCGAGCATCCTTCATGAACCTTATCTGGTATGCTAGTGATCCCCTTTCGAATGAATTAAAAATGCTCTAAGAAAATATGAATAGATTTCGAGATATATTGGTTAAGACATTGTTAATTGTTACGAAATACTTCCGGACGCAACCACTACCATTCTAGGCTAAGGGCAACGCTGAACTGTAAAAATTTTTCTTTTGTTATATGTTTTACATTGGCCTTAACCCTTTTCCTCTCTTTATTTGTCTGTATTTACGATGAAGAAAAACGTAAGCTGAAGTTTGTATGCGATGGTTCTTCTTTCTTAGCCTGGTTTCCACTGCTGAATGTAGGCCTCCCCTAGCTCCTTCCATCTTGATCGGTCCATTGCTACTTGTCCTGCCCAATTCCACTTCAGAGATGCTATCCCTTTCATTGGTTAGTCTTTTTCTCACTAAGCCAAATCCCAAGCATGCTCCGTTCCATTGCTTTTTGTGCTACTCTGAGCTTATTTGCGGATGCTTTCGTTAGTGTTGAGGTTTCTGCTTCATCTTACTTTTGAATATCAACTTAAGCTTTCCAAATGCTGCCCATCCAAGTCCAATTCTTCGCTTTACTTCGGCCGTTTGATTGTCGAGCCCAATTTCAGTTTATGACCAAGGTATATGTAACTGTCGACTCTTTCGATGACGGTGTCTCCAATTTTGATCTTCCTATCATCAACGATGTTAGTCATGATCTTCGTCTTCGAAAGCTTCATTTTAAGGCCAACTTTGCTCGCTTCTTCGTTTAGCTGTTGTAGCATTGTTTGGGCTTGGTCCAGATTTAACGCCATCAGAACAATGTAATATGCGAATCGAAGGTGACTCAGTTACTTTCCGTTTATGTTCATTCCCATCTTATATACCAATCTAACTTTTTGAAAACACTTTCCCGAGTTGATGTGAACAATTTCGGCGAAACGGTCTTACGCCTCTTCCGACCTTCAACTTTGCCGTGTTTTCATGAAGTCTTATGCACGACGTAGCATTTTCGTATATCGGATCGTACTGGAATACCTCAAATCCACCCTAAATTCGTCCAACGAGTCCAATATTGACCATGTCTCGATTAAGTCGAATGCTTTTTCGAAGTCAATGAATATCGAGACTATCTTCATATCGTATTCTCGGCATTTCTCTATCAAGCGATGGTTTGCCCTAGTGAATTGTTCGAAAAGGAGTTACGATATTTGTACACATCAAGTTAGACTAGAGAGATTACATGGTAGCGCTGATGCTTTCTGTTCACCATCGAGCCGTTATTTTTATATCAAAATTAATTTTTGAAGAAAATCATTGCTACTGGAGCTCAAGACTAATGAAACGGATAGCTTTTTCATTCCACAAACATACAACTTCTTCATATCCAAATGACAAGTCGTTTCTCTTTATAATCTCTCTACATATCCTACTCACATTTCGAGCTATTAAAATTAACATGAAATTACCGAACGGATGATCAAATCACAAGAATTTTTTTTGACTTGTTCAACAAACTCAACTGAGAAACTCCTACGATCTCTTCGTATTGCGCTAGGAAAAAATACGCAAAAGTATTGTATAACCAATTTCACAGGAAATTAATTTCCATCTTAATTGAAACTTGATATAGACGACTGAGATACACATGTATTCGTATTAAGTTCAGTCCCCTCAGCTACTTCTTTGTTTGTATATTAATATTATGATTTTATTGAATGAAAGCCGAACTCTGAATAGTGCTCTGAATCCATATAAGTAATTTATGTTTGAGATCAAAGCACAAATAGGTTTCCATTTATATTATCGATATGATGTTACATAAGATGTAATGCTGACATTTCGACATCGAAGTATAAAATAGCTAATTATGCACTAAATGTGTATACGATGTCACTGGAGGCCTCAGGCTGTGAAGTCAATACCACCAATGCTACCAACTCAGTTATTTTATATGAGAAGCGTGAGATGCAGAAGTAAAATCAAATGAATTCACTTCACGGAAAAACTGTCCTCCATCGGCGAGCTTTTTGGTATACTGGATATTACACACACACACACACACAGTCACACACAAATATTACTCGACTTAGGTTACACAGTTATTCGAATTAAGTTGCAGCCAATTTTGTTTAAAAGGTCGACCGATTCGATTCTTGAATACCTCGTTTGTTCTCGCTAATGGATCGGCTCAAGTCGCATCCCACACTAAGGCACGTGATGCGATCCGGACGCTTTTTGCCGCCATTGTCGCGTAGTAAGCCAGGGGTGGCTCTAGAAGTGAACTAAAGTTGATTGTGACTGAAGCCGTATGCAATGTACGGTTGAGTTCTGCATGCCGAAAAAATTTTCCCGCGTTTCCAATATAATTTTCTTCGAACTTCCACTGCTATCCTGACAAATATAAATAATCAACAAGCTATGTCAATGATGATATTTCTAGATTTCTGAAAAAAATATGTTTGCCAATAACATCGGGGAAACTACCTGCAAAGACTACCCTCTGAACGTGTAGAACAGATTTGTGATGATGGCATCGATTGCTATATTTTGTTAGTTTCATATCGATTTCGATTTAATATTTAATATGAACTTAAAGGAAAGCTGAGCCCGGCGTTGCATTAGATTATAGAAAGGAAAAGTTTTTGTCGGATTTGCCGCAGACAAAACAAAAGATATTTTTCCATGTAACTTTTCCTCGTGGGATTTTTTCAGCTAGTGACAAATCATCATTTCCTTAGTCAACTTTCGGAAGCCAGCCTGGACGAAATGAAGGCAGATGATGCTTTTTCCGATGACAGTATCGAACTTAGACCGCCTCTTTTAATTGGAAGTGTACAAAAATGATGTCACGATGTTGAATTAATATTTCATTTATTTACTTTATTACTTGGTCGTAACTATACATGAATTCCCATCAGACCAGAGGCTGATAAATTTATCTCGTCGTTAAACGTGGCATCTAGATAAATTTGACAGTTCAATTTTATTTTATTATTTGACGGGAGGACAGGAGGAGTCCCAACAGAACCAACATTGATATGTACTTGAAACACGAAACATATAGATTTTGCTTTATAGTAACAGAATCGTATGGTGTATTAGTATAGCTTGAAGAACATCTGAAAAGGAATCAAGTTTGACCAAATTTATGTGCTTGTTTGCGAACAAAACATTCTCATTCCTAAACAGTTTTGTGTTTATTTTATTGTTAGAATTATATTATCATAAAGTAGTTCTAGCATTCTATTCTCTTGATATAACTGTAAATGGGAAATATCGATAATTCTTCCGATCTAACAAAGAAATATTTGTTTCATTTCTGGTGAAAGTTTTATGCAAAAATACTTTTGTTGGACTCTCCTTGTTTTACCATTTTATTCGCTGTCCCGTTCGGAAAATCATGGGTGAAAAATACGATTTTCAGTCGTAAAATGACCCATGTTTGAATCACTTATGTAGCTTCTTTGGTATGCAAACTGGAGTGTAGGCTTTTTGTTATCAAGATAACGAATAGATAAATAAAACAAATGCAAGAAATGGATATCGAGTGGATATCATTATTCACTCACATTTTATATCTCTTGAACTTGAAACATTTGAGTTGGTGTCTGTGCAACAATACCAGATTGAAACTCTAACAGCGATGTAAAATCAACCGAATTTTTCCGAGTCAAGAACGGCCCAAGTTTTTTTTTGATGAAATTTTGGGAGTAGTTCGGGGACGTAATTCTAAGACGTTTGGCAAAAACTTTGGAGGTAAATGATCTCGTTTGGGATAGGGACCATCTAAAGGTTCCAAAGGAAGCCGTTGTATTAAATGATAATTGAGGTTTCAACTTCTGGACTTTTGGTGTTACTGAGGTGGTGGTAAGTCAATTCCCAAAATGGGACTATGCATTTCGAGAGCTCAGCTACCTCCATCTACTTCCCAGAGGATCAAGGATTTTAAGGGATTTTTGGGGTTTTCATGGACTTTTAGAAGTGTTGAGGTGGTGGTAGGTAAGTTCCTAAAATACATGGCTCACCATTGAAGAGTTTTTATGGGTTACCTTCCGGACTTTTCGAGTTTTTTTGATAGAGGAATAACAGTTCAATGAGAATGAGAAATATCGAAGAAACAGCGACAGCAATTCACAATCAAACTCCACTTCTTACGAAAGAGATGATATCAGACTAAAACCTCTTGAAAGGAGGTAAAGTCACGCAAGTCATTTACTTACAAAAGAAGTGATATCAGTAGGGGTGACGCTTGAAGTTTCCATACGCAAAAATTTTACTTCAAAAGTTATTGTTTACCTAAAAACAATTGCGTCACAAATGGCAGATGACGAGGAAAACTAAACAAGAGAAGAAATAAATTTGTTCGTGCTCCCAATTGAGTGGTTGAGTTTCCAATAAAGAAGAATGAAAATGTAGACGTAGCGCAACTGATTGCACAATATTGCAAATGATTAGTCTTTTAGGAATACCTAAATTCGGTAAGTTTCTCAAATTTAATCAAACAAACCAAACGCTGTAAACAAATTTCTTCTGCTTTTTCCGATAAAACTTTCGTAAAATTTAAATTGAGGTTGCGTTGGTTTCTATGTGAGTGATAAGAGTGAAAGTCTAGAAAACGTGAAGTTTGCAAATGCAAAAGTTGAAAAAAGTTACTCCGAACCGAAGCGTCACCCTTTCCGATATCACTTCTTTTGTAAGTGAAGGACTTGCGTCACACTTTCCTCTGTTAGGAGGTTTTTGTCTGATTTAATAATATTATTTGGAGCAGTATCGTTTGTGAAAGATTTTGTGAAAGTATCGTTTGTGTGGCAAAATTCATTTTGACGTTCAGCATCACTAAAAAATCATTAGCGAACGCAAGCTTGATATTAAGTCAAGAAGTAAGTAATTGAATTTTTCGTGAATTGGAGCTTTTCTCTTCTTTTTTCATATATGGCAGTTTTTCATTTAGTGTCATGAGAATGAAAACTAAGTCTCTGTGATATTTTTGGTATTGAAGTGTTTACTTCGCGCTTACAAACAAAATGCCGATTTGTGTTTTGACTTGTGTTGTGAGGCCACAATCGTGTCAAATACACACTTCTCGCTGCGTATTGTGCGAATTTTCGTAAAATGAACTGACACAATAATCGAAATGTGCCACACTTAAAAAAATGTAATTTCATCCAAAAAGTTGAAAATTAGTTTATTGTTAACTTGACAAGTCTCGACAATTTCCATTAAAAGTCTCAATATTTAATGATATTATCTCATTCCAATTTATTTTCTTCGCGTAAAATGGATCCTTTGTGTAACGAAAATTTAAAATGAAACATTGCGTAAGGGGAGAGTCAACATAACACCCGAAAAAGAAACGAATATAAATGAGTAAACAAGAAATAAAAGAAGAAAATCTTGTAACTGACGTGAATTTTGTTTAAATCGTTAGAAGATTAAGAAATAAATTTAAAAAATGAAATGAAAAGGAACCGTTTACCATTTGCACCAATTTCGACATGTTCAACAGATTTGTTTTCACATACAATGTTAATGTATCATTGCCAGATTCTACGTGCTCCATTTTAAGATGCTCATATCATTCACCCATTCCACACACCCACGCACACATAATGAAGCATCTCGTTCAAAGTATTTCAATATTCCGAGTGTTTACAAGTCGTTTTAACATAATTGAGTTACGTGCGTACGTTACGTTGTTTCTTAAATAATAAATTAGGCAATATCCATATTATAGTTAGATTGAGTGTGCTGTTTGATGTGGGTTACGGTCGATTATATCGAAACTTATACCAATTTGATTACTTTATTAATGGATGTTATGCTGAAAGGATGATGGATAAGTGAGCATTTAGATCACGGGGACAAAAGGTATAATGGAGGAAATTGGGTGTTGTTACAAAAACCACTTTCACTTTAAATGCAGTTCAAATTAAGATGGGGGATTCTGATTAAATGCTGATAAATTGTGCCATTAACTATTTTCATGCTTCAATATACAAGTAACGCCACTAACGTGGCATTCCCGTTTCTTCAGTTAAATAATAACATTTTAAAATAAAAAATGAATGAATATGAAACGAGAAAAGACCGTAGCAGATGCTGCGACGGAGCCCCGTACGATACCGTATACCTATTGCACGTAGGCCTACGATCCCGTATGTCTATCTCAAGTAGC